>CM068366.1:82500-130372 GCA_034769755.1 Odontamblyopus lacepedii
AAAGAACGAGTCTGTTCACAATGATTCTGATAAAACACATATACAGATTTACCCTAAAGAACGAGTCTGTTCACAATGATTCTGATAAAACACATATACAGATTTACCCTAAAGAACGAGTCTGTTCACAATGATTCTGATAAAACACATATACAGATTTACTCCTAAAGAACGAGTCTGTTCACAATGATTCTGATAAAACACATATACAGATTTACCCTAAAGAACGAGTCTGTTCACAATGATTCTGATAAAACACATATACAGATTTACCCTAAAGAACGAGTCTGTTCACAATGATTCTGATAAAACACATATACAGATTTACCCCTAAAGAACGAGTCTGTTCACAATGATTCTGATAAAACACATATACAGATTTACCCTAAAGAACGAGTCTGTTCACAATGATTCTGATAAAACACATATACAGATTTACCCTAAAGAACGAGTCTGTTCACAATGATTCTGATAAAACACATATACAGATTTTACCTAAAGAACGAGTCTGTTCACAATGATTCTGATAAAACACATATACAGATTTACCCCTAAAGAACGAGTCTGTTCACAATGATTCTGATAAAACACATATACAGATTTACCCTAAAGAACGAGTCTGTTCACAATGATTCTGATAAAACACATATACAGATTTACCCCTAAAGAACGAGTCTGTTCACAATGATTCTGATAAAACACATATACAGATTTACCCTAAAGAACGAGTCTGTTCACAATGATTCTGATAAAACACATATACAGATTTACCCCTAAAGAACGAGTCTGTTCACAATGATTCTGATAAAACACATATACAGATTTACCCTAAAGAACGAGTCTGTTCACAATGATTCTGATAAAACACATATACAGATTTACCCTAAAGAACGAGTCTGTTCACAATGATTCTGATAAAACACATATACAGATTTACCCCTAAAGAACGAGTCTGTTCACAATGATTCTGATAAAACACATATACAGATTTACCCCTAAAGAACGAGTCTGTTCACAATGATTCTGATAAAACACATATACAGATTTACCCTAAAGAACGAGTCTGTTCACAATGATTCTGATAAAACACATATACAGATTTACCCTAAAGAACGAGTCTGTTCACAATGATTCTGATAAAACACATATACAGATTTACCCTAAAGAACGAGTCTGTTCACAATGATTCTGATAAAACACATATACAGATTTACCCTAAAGAACGAGTCTGTTCACAATGATTCTGATAAAACACATATACAGATTTAACCAAAAGAACGAGTCTGTTCACAATGATTCTGATAAAACACATATACAGATTTACCCTAAAGAACGAGTCTGTTCACAATGATTCTGATAAAACACATATACAGATTTTACCTAAAGAACGAGTCTGTTCACAATGATTCTGATAAAACACATATACAGATTTACCCTAAAGAACGAGTCTGTTCACAATGATTCTGATAAAACACATATACAGATTTACCCTAAAGAACGAGTCTGTTCACAATGATTCTGATAAAACACATATACAGATTTACCCTAAAGAACGAGTCTGTTCACAATGATTCTGATAAAACACATATACAGATTTACCCTAAAGAACGAGTCTGTTCACAATGATTCTGATAAAACACATATACAGATTTACCCTAAAGAACGAGTCTGTTCACAATGATTCTGATAAAACACATATACAGATTTACCCTAAAGAACGAGTCTGTTCACAATGATTCTGATAAAACACATATACAGATTTACCCTAAAGAACGAGTCTGTTCACAATGATTCTGATAAAACACATATACAGATTTACTCCTAAAGAACGAGTCTGTTCACAATGATTCTGATAAAACACATATACAGATTTACCCTAAAGAACGAGTCTGTTCACAATGATTCTGATAAAACACATATACAGATTTACCCTAAAGAACGAGTCTGTTCACAATGATTCTGATAAAACACATATACAGATTTACCCCTAAAGAACGAGTCTGTTCACAATGATTCTGATAAAACACATATACAGATTTACCCCTAAAGAACGAGTCTGTTCACAATGATTCTGATAAAACACATATACAGATTTACCCTAAAGAACGAGTCTGTTCACAATGATTCTGATAAAACACATATACAGATTTTACCTCAAGAACGAGTCTGTTCACAATGATTCTGATAAAACACATATACAGATTTACCCTAAAGAACGAGTCTGTTCACAATGATTCTGATAAAACACATATACAGATTTACCCTAAAGAACGAGTCTGTTCACAATGATTCTGATAAAACACATATACAGATTTACCCCTAAAGAACGAGTCTGTTCACAATGATTCTGATAAAACACATATACAGATTTACCCTAAAGAACGAGTCTGTTCACAATGATTCTGATAAAACACATATACAGATTTACCCTAAAGAACGAGTCTGTTCACAATGATTCTGATAAAACACATATACAGATTTACCCTAAAGAACGAGTCTGTTCACAATGATTCTGATAAAACACATATACAGATTTAGCCTAAAGAACGAGTCTGTTCACAAAGATTCTGATAAAACACATATACAGATGTACTCCTAAAGAACGAGTCTGTTCACAATGATTCTGATAAAACACATATACAGATTTACTCCTAAAGAACGAGTCTGTTCACAATGATTCTGATAAAACACATATACAGATTTACCCTAAAGAACGAGTCTGTTCACAATGATTCTGATAAAACACATATACAGATTTACCCTAAAGAACGAGTCTGTTCACAATGATTCTGATAAAACACATATACAGATTTACCCTAAAGAACGAGTCTGTTCACAATGATTCTGATAAAACACATATACAGATTTACACCTAAAGAACGAGTCTGTTCACAATGATTCTGATAAAACACATATACAGATTTACCCTAAAGAACGAGTCTGTTCACAATGATTCTGATAAAACACATATACAGATTTACCCTAAAGAACGAGTCTGTTCACAATGATTCTGATAAAACACATATACAGATTTACCCTAAAGAACGAGTCTGTTCACAATGATTCTGATAAAACACATATACAGATTTACCCTAAAGAACGAGTCTGTTCACAATGATTCTGATAAAACACATATACAGATTTACCCCTAAAGAACGAGTCTGTTCACAATGATTCTGATAAAACACATATACAGATTTACCCTAAAGAACGAGTCTGTTCACAATGATTCTGATAAAACACATCTAAAGATATTCCCTAAAGAACGATTCTGTTCACAATGATTCTGATAATACACATATACAGATTTCTCCTAAAGAACGAGTCTGTTCACAATGATTCTGATAAAACACATATACAGATTTACCCTAAAGAACGAGTCTGTTCACAATGATTCTGATAAAACACATATACAGATTTACCCTAAAGAACGAGTCTGTTCACAATGATTCTGATAAAACACATATACAGATTTACCCTAAAGAACGAGTCTGTTCACAATGATTCTGATAAAACACATATACAGATTTACCCTAAAGAACGAGTCTGTTCACAATGATTCTGATAAAACACATATACAGATTTACCCCTAAAGAACGAGTCTGTTCACAATGATTCTGATAAAACACATATACAGATTTACCCCTAAAGAACGAGTCTGTTCACAATGATTCTGATAAAACACATATACAGATTTACCCCTAAAGAACGAGTCTGTTCACAATGATTCTGATAAAACACATATACAGATTTACCCTAAAGAACGAGTCTGTTCACAATGATTCTGATAAAACACATATACAGATTTACCCCTAAAGAACGAGTCTGTTCACAATGATTCTGATAAAACACATATACAGATTTACCCCTAAAGAACGAGTCTGTTCACAATGATTCTGATAAAACACATATACAGATTTACCCTAAAGAACGAGTCTGTTCACAATGATTCTGATAAAACACATATACAGATTTACCCTAAAGAACGAGTCTGTTCACAATGATTCTGATAAAACACATATACAGATTTACCCTAAAGAACGAGTCTGTTCACAATGATTCTGATAAAACACATATACAGATTTACCCTAAAGAACGAGTCTGTTCACAATGATTCTGATAAAACACATATACAGATTTACCCTAAAGAACGAGTCTGTTCACAATGATTCTGATAAAACACATATACAGATTTACCCTAAAGAACGAGTCTGTTCACAATGATTCTGATAAAACACATATACAGATTTACCCTAAAGAACGAGTCTGTTCACAATGATTCTGATAAAACACATATACAGATTTACCCTAAAGAACGAGTCTGTTCACAATGATTCTGATAAAACACATATACAGATTTACACTAATGAACGAGTCTGTTCACAATGATTCTGATAAAACACATATACAGATTTACCCTAAAGAACGAGTCTGTTCACAATGATTCTGATAAAACACATATACAGATTTACCCTAAAGAACGAGTCTGTTCACAATGATTCTGATAAAACACATATACAGATTTACCCTAAAGAACGAGTCTGTTCACAATGATTCTGATAAAACACATATACAGATTTACACCTAAAGAACTAGTCTGTTCACAGTGTTTATGATAAAACTCATAGACAGATTTACTCCCTAAAGAACGAGTCTGTTCACAATGATTCTGATAAAACACTTATACAGTTTTACCATAAAGAACGAGTCTGTTCACAATGATTCTGATAAAACACATATACAGATTTACCCTAAAGAACGAGTCTGTTCACAATGATTCTGATAAAACACATATACAGATTTACCCCTAAAGAACGAGTCTGTTCACAATGATTCTGATAAAACACATATACAGATTTACCCTAAAGAACGAGTCTGTTCACAATGATTCTGATAAAACACATATACAGATTTACCCCTAAAGAACGAGTCTGTTCACAATGATTCTGATAAAACACATATACAGATTTACCCTAAAGAACGAGTCTGTTCACAATGATTCTGATAAAACACATATACAGATTTACCCTAAAGAACGAGTCTGTTCACAATGATTCTGATAAAACACATATACAGATTTACCCATAAATAACGAGTCTGTTCACAATGATTCTGATAAAACACATATACAGATTTACCCTAAAGAACGAGTCTGTTCACAATGATTCTGATAAAACACATATACAGATTTACCCTAAAGAACGAGTCTGTTCACAATGATTCTGATAAAACACATATACAGATTTACACCTAAAGAACGAGTCTGTTCACAATGATTCTGATAAAACACATATACAGATTTACCCCTAAAGAACGAGTCTGTTCACAATGATTCTGATAAAACACATATACAGATTTACCCCTAAAGAACGAGTCTGTTCACAATGATTCTGATAAAACACATATACAGATTTACCCTAAAGAACGAGTCTGTTCACAATGATTCTGATAAAACACATATACAGATTTACCCTAAAGAACGAGTCTGTTCACAATGATTCTGATAAAACACATATACAGATTTACCCCTAAAGAACGAGTCTGTTCACAATGATTCTGATAAAACACATATACAGATTTACCCTAAAGAACGAGTCTGTTCACAATGATTCTGATAAAACACATATACAGATTTACCCCTAAAGAACGAGTCTGTTCACAATGATTCTGATAAAACACATATACAGATTTACCCTAAAGAACGAGTCTGTTCACAATGATTCTGATAAAACACATATACAGATTTACCCTAAAGAACGAGTCTGTTCACAATGATTCTGATAAAACACATATACAGATTTACCCTAAAGAACGAGTCTGTTCACAATGATTCTGATAAAACACATATACAGATTTACCCTAAAGAACGAGTCTGTTCACAATGATTCTGATAAAACACATATACAGATTTACCTAAAGAACGAGTCTGTTCACAATGATTCTGATAAAACACATATACAGATTTACCCTAAAGAACGAGTCTGTTCACAATGATTCTGATAAAACACATATACAGATTTACCCAAAAAGACCGAGTCTGTTCACAATGATTCTGATAAAACACATATACAGATTTACCCTAAAGAACGAGTCTGTTCACAATGATTCTGATAAAACACATATACAGATTTACCCCTAAAGAACGAGTCTGTTCACAATGATTCTGATAAAACACATATACAGATTTACCCTAAAGAACGAGTCTGTTCACAATGATTCTGATAAAACACATATACAGATTTACCCTAAAGAACGAGTCTGTTCACAATGATTCTGATAAAACACATATACAGATTTTCACTAAAGAACGAGTCTGTTCACAATGATTCTGATAAAACACATATACAGATTTACCCTAAAGAACGAGTCTGTTCACAATGATTCTGATAAAACACATATACAGATTTACCCCTAAAGAACGAGTCTGTTCACAATGATTCTGATAAAACACATATACAGATTTACTCGTAAATAACGAGTCTGTTCACAATGATTCTGATAAAACACATATACAGATTTACCCCTAAAGAACGAGTCTGTTCACAATGATTCTGATAAAACACTTATAAAGATTTAATACTAAAGAACGAGTCTGTTCACAATGATTCTGATAAAACACATATACAGATTTACTCCTAAAGAACGAGTCTGTTCACAATGATTCTGATAAAACACATATACAGATTTACTCCTAAAGAACGAGTCTGTTCACAATGATTCTGATAAAACACATATACAGATTTACCCTAAAGAACGAGTCTGTTCACAATGATTCTGATAAAACACATATACAGATTTACCCCTAAAGAACGAGTCTGTTCACAATGATTCTGATAAAACACATATACAGATTTACCCTAAAGAACGAGTCTGTTCACAATGATTCTGATAAAACACATATACAGATTTACCCCTAAAGAACGAGTCTGTTCACAATGATTCTGATAAAACACATATACAGATTTACCCTAAAGAACGAGTCTGTTCACAATGATTCTGATAAAACACATATACAGATTTACCCTAAAGAACGAGTCTGTTCACAATGATTCTGATAAAACACATATACAGATTTACCCTAAAGAACGAGTCTGTTCACAATGATTCTGATAAAACACATATACAGATTTACCCAAAAAGAACGAGTCTGTTCACAATGATTCTGATAAAACACATATACAGATTTACCCTAAAGAACGAGTCTGTTCACAATGATTCTGATAAAACACATATAAATATTTACCCTAAAGAACGAGTCTGTTCACAATGATTCTGATAAAACACATATACAGATTTACCCTAAAGAACGAGTCTGTTCACAATGATTCTGATAAAACACATATACAGATTTACCCCTAAAGAACGAGTCTGTTCACAATGATTCTGATAAAACACATATACAGATTTACCCTAAAGAACGAGTCTGTTCACAATGATTCTGATAAAACACATATACAGATTTACCCCTAAAGAACGAGTCTGTTCACAATGATTCTGATAAAACACATATACAGATTTACCCTAAAGAACGAGTCTGTTCACAATGATTCTGATAAAACACATATACAGATTTACCCCTAAAGAACGAGTCTGTTCACAATGATTCTGATAAAACACATATACAGATTTACCCTAAAGAACGAGTCTGTTCACAATGATTCTGATAAAACACATATACAGATTTACCCCTAAAGAACGAGTCTGTTCACAATGATTCTGATAAAACACATATACAGATTTACCCTAAAGAACGAGTCTGTTCACAATGATTCTGATAAAACACATATACAGATTTACCCTAAAGAACGAGTCTGTTCACAATGATTCTGATAAAACACATATACAGATTTACCTAAAGAACGAGTCTGTTCACAATGATTCTGATAAAACACATATACAGATTTACCCTAAAGAACGAGTCTGTTCACAATGATTCTGATAAAACACATATACAGATTTACCCCTAAAGAACGAGTCTGTTCACAATGATTCTGATAAAACACATATACAGATTTACCCTAAAGAACGAGTCTGTTCACAATGATTCTGATAAAACACATATACAGATTTACCCCTAAAGAACGAGTCTGTTCACAATGATTCTGATAAAACACATATACAGATTTACCCCTAAAGAACGAGTCTGTTCACAATGATTCTGATAAAACACATATACAGATTTACCCTAAAGAACGAGTCTGTTCACAATGATTCTGATAAAACACATATACAGATTTACCCCTAAAGAACGAGTCTGTTCACAATGATTCTGATAAAACACATATACAGATTTACCAAAAAGAACGAGTCTGTTCACAATGATTCTGATAAAACACATATACAGATTTACCCTAAAGAACGAGTCTGTTCACAATGATTCTGATAAAACACATATACAGATTTACCCCTAAAGAACGAGTCTGTTCACAATGATTCTGATAAAACACATATACAGATTTACCCTAAAGAACGAGTCTGTTCACAATGATTCTGATAAAACACATATACAGATTTACCCTAAAGAACGAGTCTGTTCACAATGATTCTGATAAAACACATATACAGATTTACCCTAAAGAACGAGTCTGTTCACAATGATTCTGATAAAACACATATACAGATTTACACCTAAAGAACGAGTCTGTTCACAATGATTCTGATAAAACACATATACAGATTTACCCTAAAGAACGAGTCTGTTCACAATGATTCTGATAAAACACATATACAGATTTACCCTAAAGAACGAGTCTGTTCACAATGATTCTGATAAAACACATATACAGATTTACCCTAAAGAACGAGTCTGTTCACAATGATTCTGATAAAACACATATACAGATTTACCCTAAAGAACGAGTCTGTTCACAATGATTCTGATAAAACACATATACAGATTTACCCTAAAGAACGAGTCTGTTCACAATGATTCTGATAAAACACATATACAGATTTACCCTAAAGAACGAGTCTGTTCACAATGATTCTGATAAAACACATATACAGATTTACCCTAAAGAACGAGTCTGTTCACAATGATTCTGATAAAACACATATACAGATTTACCCCTAAAGAACGAGTCTGTTCACAATGATTCTGATAAAACACATATACAGATTTACCCTAAAGAACGAGTCTGTTCACAATGATTCTGATAAAACACATATACAGATTTACCCTAAAGAACGAGTCTGTTCACAATGATTCTGATAAAACACATATACAGTTTTTCCCTAAAGAACGAGTCTGTTCACAATGATTCTGATAAAACACATATACAGATTTACCCCTAAAGAACGAGTCTGTTCACAATGATTCTGATAAAACACATATACAGATTTACCCCTAAAGAACGAGTCTGTTCACAATGATTCTGATAAAACACATATACAGATTTACCCTAAAGAACGAGTCTGTTCACAATGATTCTGATAAAACACATATACAGATTTACCCTAAAGAACGAGTCTGTTCACAATGATTCTGATAAAACACATATACAGATTTACCCTAAAGAACGAGTCTGTTCACAATGATTCTGATAAAACACATATACAGATTTACACCTAAAGAACGAGTCTGTTCACAATGATTCTGATAAAACACATATACAGATTTACCCCTAAAGAACGAGTCTGTTCACAATGATTCTGATAAAACACATATACAGATTTACCCTAAAGAACGAGTCTGTTCACAATGATTCTGATAAAACACATATACAGATTTACCCCTAAAGAACGAGTCTGTTCACAATGATTCTGATAAAACACATATACAGATTTACCGGAAAGAACGAGTCTGTTCACAATGATTCTGATAAAACACATATACAGATTTACCCTAAAGAACGAGTCTGTTCACAATGATTCTGATAAAACACATATACAGATTTACCCTAAAGAACGAGTCTGTTCACAATGATTCTGATAAAACACATATACAGATTTACCCTAAAGAACGAGTCTGTTCACAATGATTCTGATAAAACACATATACAGATTTACCCTAAAGAACGAGTCTGTTCACAATGATTCTGATAAAACACATATACAGATTTACCCTAAAGAACGAGTCTGTTCACAATGATTCTGATAAAACACATATACAGATTTACCCCTAAAGAACGAGTCTGTTCACAATGATTCTGATAAAACACATATACAGATTTACCCCTAAAGAACGAGTCTGTTCACAATGATTCTGATAAAACACATATACAGATTTACCCCTAAAGAACGAGTCTGTTCACAATGATTCTGATAAAACACATATACAGATTTACCCTAAAGAACGAGTCTGTTCACAATGATTCTGATAAAACACATATACAGATTTACCTAAAGAACGAGTCTGTTCACAATGATTCTGATAAAACACATATACAGATTTACCCTAAAGAACGAGTCTGTTCACAATGATTCTGATAAAACACATATACAGATTTACCCCTAAAGAACGAGTCTGTTCACAATGATTCTGATAAAACACATATACAGATTTACCCTAAAGAACGAGTCTGTTCACAATGATTCTGATAAAACACATATACAGATTTACCCTAAAGAACGAGTCTGTTCACAATGATTCTGATAAAACACATATACAGATTTACCCCTAAAGAACGAGTCTGTTCACAATGATTCTGATAAAACACATATACAGATTTACCCTAAAGAACGAGTCTGTTCACAATGATTCTGATAAAACACATATACAGATTTACCCCTAAAGAACGAGTCTGTTCACAATGATTCTGATAAAACACATATACAGATTTAACCTAAAGAACGAGTCTGTTCACAATGATTCTGATAAAACACATATACAGATTTACCCTAAAGAACGAGTCTGTTCACAATGATTCTGATAAAACACATATACAGATTTACCCTAAAGAACGAGTCTGTTCACAATGATTCTGATAAAACACATATACAGATTTACCCTAAAGAACGAGTCTGTTCACAATGATTCTGATAAAACACAAACATATACAGACTTCCTCATGTTTCAATCTTAAATATTGGAACAAATTCAGACCTTTCTGTTTTATTAAGGATTCAGAAAATGACTGTAAAATTCATTCTCCTGGATTATTCAGGTTAGGATTAGGGATTAAGGATTATTCATTTAGTCTTTGTCTTCATTACTGACAAAGATACAATGTCTGATCCTTTTCCAAATAAGAAAAAACCTGCTTTAGTCCTGCTTTAGACCCGGTTTAGTCCTGCTTTAGACCCGGTTTAGTCCTGCTTTAGTCCTGCTTTAGACCCGGTTTAGTCCTGCTTTGGTCCTGCTTTAGTCCTGCTTTAGACCCGGTTCAGTCCCGGTTCAGTCCCGGTTTAGACCTGGTTTAGACCCGGTTTAGTCCTGCTTTAGACCCGGTTTAGTCCTGCTTTAGACCCGGTTTAGTCCTGCTTTAGTCCTGCTTTAGACCCGGTTTAGTCCTGCTTTGGTCCTGCTTTAGTCCTGCTTTAGACCCGGTTCAGTCCCGGTTCAGTCCCGGTTTAGACCTGGTTTAGACCCGGTTTAGTCCTGCTTTAGACCCGGTTTAGTCCTGCTTTAGACCCGGTTTAGTCCTGCTTTAGTCCTGCTTTAGACCCGGTTTAGTCCTGCTTTAGTCCTGCTTTAGACCCGGTTTAGTCCTGCTTTAGACCCGGTTTAGTCCTGCTTTGGTCCTGCTTTAGTCCTGCTTTAGACCCGGTTCAGTCCCGGTTCAGTCCCGGTTTAGACCTGGTTTAGTCCTGCTTTAGACCCGGTTTAGTCCTGCTTTAGACCCGGTTTAGTCCTGCTTTAGTCCTGCTTTAGTCCTGCTTTAGTCCTGCTTTGGTCCTGCTTTAGACCTGGTTTAGTTCTGCTTTAGACCTGGTTTAGTCCTGCTTTAGACCCGGTTTAGTCCTGCTTTAGTCCTGCTTTAGACCCGGTTTAGTCCTGCTTTAGACCCGGTTTAGTCCTGCTTTAGACCCGGTTTAGTCCTGCTTTAGTCCTGCTTTAGACCCGGTTTAGTCCTGCTTTAGACCCGGTTTAGTCCTGCTTTAGACCCGGTTTAGTCCTGCTTTAGTCCTGCTTTAGACCCGGTTTAGTCCTGCTTTGGTCCTGCTTTAGTCCTGCTTTAGACCCGGTTCAGTCCCGGTTCAGTCCCGGTTTAGACCTGGTTTAGACCCGGTTTAGTCCTGCTTTAGACCCGGTTTAGTCCTGCTTTAGACCCGGTTTAGTCCTGCTTTAGTCCTGCTTTAGACCCGGTTTAGTCCTGCTTTGGTCCTGCTTTAGTCCTGCTTTAGACCCGGTTTAGTCCCGGTTCAGTCCCAGTTTAGACCTGGTTTAGACCTGGTTTAGACCTGGTTTAGACCTGGTTTAGTCCTGCTTTAGACCAGGTTTAGTCCTGCTTTAGTCCTGCTTTAGACCCGGTTTAGTCCTGCTTTAGTCCTGCTTTAGACCCGGTTTAGTCCTGCTTTAGACCCGGTTTAGTCCTGCTTTGGTCCTGCTTTAGTCCTGCTTTAGACCCGGTTCAGTCCCGGTTCAGTCCCGGTTTAGACCTGGTTTAGTCCTGCTTTAGACCCGGTTTAGTCCTGCTTTAGACCCGGTTTAGTCCTGCTTTAGTCCTGCTTTAGTCCTGCTTTAGTCCTGCTTTGGTCCTGCTTTAGACCTGGTTTAGTTCTGCTTTAGACCTGGTTTAGTCCTGCTTTAGACCCGGTTTAGTCCTGCTTTAGTCCTGCTTTAGTCCTGCTTTGGTCCTGCTTTAGTCCTGCTTTAGACCCGGTTCAGTCCCGGTTCAGTCCCGGTTCAGTCCCGGTTTAGACCTGGTTTAGACCTGGTTTAGTCCCGGCTCAGTCCTGGCTCAGTCCCGGCTTAGACCTGGTCCAGTCCGGGTTTAGACCTGGTCCAGTCCGGGTTTAGACCTGGTCCAGTCCGGGTTTAGACCTGGTCCAGTCCGGGTTTAGACCCGGTTCAGTCCGGGTTTAGACCTGGTCCAGTCCCGGTCCAGTCCTGGTCCAGTCCTGGTCTTGGAGACGTGTCACCTTCAGCTGCACAAATCTGAGCTCAGATCCACATCAGGAAATGGTTTTATTTGAAATGTAGAATCTGAAGCAGAACGTTCGTGTTGCTCAGTCGTTTCCTTGAAGCTTTCGTCTTTCTTCCCTTGCTCGTTGTGGATAAATGAAAGAATGTTTCTCCTTTGTGGACCTTGTTGGCTGGAAATTTGGTTCTGGGGCAGATTTATGAAGCTGGAGAATACGCGACACTTTTACAGATATTTCGCCACAGAAAACATTGACCGGAAGTTGTGCCAAACAACATCGCGGCACTTCCTGTCTCTTTAAACGCTTTACGTTCATACGTGAATTTTTCCTAAATAAAAACACTCATTTAACTTTTTTACTGTGAATATCAAACAAATCCATGTTAATACAAAAGGTAAAATAAAGTAAGATTGTTAAAGCTTTTAAATCATAAAACTAGAATAAATTCTGCGCCGTGTCTTCTGCTGGGTCCAGTTTAGCATTAGCATGAGCATGAGCATGAGCATGAGCATTAGCATTAGCATTAGCATTAGCATTAGCATTAACATTAACATTAACATTAACAATAGCGTTAGCGTTAGCGTTAGCCTGAACGTGAGCGAACTTTGTCGAACTTTTATTTACCCAAATAAAACTCGGTCCTGGAGCATTGTGAATCTTCCACGGGCGCTTTTGTGGTTCTTCTGTGGTGTTCTTCGTTGTTTTCACGTCATATTCACCAAACTCTGTAAGATTTAACGAGGTTTAATCAAAAATTAAAACCAAAACATTAAATCAAAGCACTCGTCGTGATTGACAGTCCGGAGGGCGGGACTTGCGTTCGACTTGTTTGCTGCTTTATTTCGAGCATGAAAGAAAACATGTTTATATACACATACACATATATACATATACAGATATATATAAACACAAATACACATCTATATATACATATACATAATACAATTCTTATAGTAAATAATAAAGTGTAGTAAAGGGAGTGGGAAGAAGTAAAACTTATTGACTCCCACCCCTAATTTCTTTCTTTATGCAAGCCATAAGGTTGCCTTCCTTAATTCAATCTATATAGTTGTATATTCATTACATATTCATATGTTCCATAATTAACCACTATAGATGACATTACTATCACTGTCGAATTCATACCCTATAATCATCACTATAATACTGCTGTATTATTATTATTATTATTATTATTATCATTATTATTATCGTCATCCTCATTATTATCACATCACCATTACAACCACCATTGTTGTCATCATTGTCATCATCCTCATCGTCATCGTCATTATAACTACAAACAATGTTCTGTTTTTGGTGAAGATGGTGGATCTTTCAGGAGACTCAGGAGACGTGTGTTGTGCATTAAAAGAGGCAGAATGTTTAGTGGAGCTGCTGCCGGAGAGGGGGCGCCCTCCAACAACAGGACCACCCTTTGCCCAGTGTCCTGATCTGTGCATTAGAAAAGCAAGTATTTGTTTCGCTCTGCTGCGCGAAGGGGATCATCTCCCCGCCACAGAGCCACAACTTGCCAAAGCCCTGTTCTATTGAATGTGTTGTACATTGAGAATAATTTTATTTTAAGATAATTTGTATAGTACCATGTACTGTCAGGACTTAAATAATAATAATAACAATAATAACAATTATTTATTTATTAGTTATTATTATTATTTATTGATTTATTATTATTATTATTATTATTATTTTTTATATATATATATTGTCATATTAATCACTATTTCCTATTACTGAGGTTGATTTGTTCTATATTCATCATATGAAAGATATTGATATAATGATAACAATAATGACAACAACAGTAACACATGATAATTACCTGTGTATGGTTAGTACATAATATACTATCAGTATAAACATTAATAATATTTATGAAATATTTATATTTATCACCCATCCTCCCCTATATAATGTGACCATATGATTTCTTTGAATTTCCATTTAAATTGATGAGTATTTGAGCGTTGCTTTAGTTGATCCCCAGACCGTTCCACAGTTTGACTCCACACACAGATATACACAAACTTTTCCTTGTGGTTCTTACTGCTGCTCATATAAAGTGACCTCATCCCCTCAGATTGTGGGATCTCTCACGAACAGTGAAGAGCTTTTGAAGATTGTCAGGTAAATTATTATAATATGCTTTGAACAAGAATAATAAAGTATACAGATTTATTAAATCAGACATTTTTAACAATTTTGACTTCAGAAATAACGTATTTGTGTGGTCCCTATAAGCTGCATTGTGAATAACTCTCACAGCACGTTTTTGCAGAATAATGAGGGGATGTAGTGAACTTTTGTAAGTATTGCCCCAAACCTCTACACAGTAAGTTAAATATGGTAGAACTAATGAACAGTACAGTGTGTGCAATGATTTGTGGTCAAGAACAAATTTAGCTTTGTTTATTATGGCAATATTTTTAGAAACTGTAGATTGAGTATATCTGATGTGTGGTTTCCATGTGAGTTGTTCATCTATAATTACACCTAAGAATTTATTTTCTGGCACCACTTCTATATTTACACTATTAATGTTAATTTGCAGGTCAGACTCAACTTTATGTTTCCCAAAAAACATAACTTTTGTTTTATTTAAATTCAGAGATAGTTTGTTATTATTCATCCAATTATTTAATTTAATTAGTTCTTCATTAATATTGTTAATGAGATTATTATAATTGTCATTAGAGTAAAATATGTTGGTATCATCAGCAAATAGAATCATTTTTAATATATTGGATATATTAAATATATCGTTTATATATAAATTAAATAATTTGGGACCCAATATTGAGCCCTGGGGGACCCCACAAGCAATGCCCAAACACTCAGATGTAAACTCACCCATTCTCACAAATTGTTTTCTTTCAGTCAAATAGCTTTTGAGCCATCTTAAAGCCACTCCCCTGATTCCATACTGTTCAAGTTTATTAAGTATTATAGAATGATTAATGGTGTCAAAAGCTTTCTTTAAATCTATAAAAATACCTACAGTATATTTTTTGTAATCCAAAGCATTAGTGATTTCTTCTACCGCCTCTATAATGGCCATTGATGTTGTTCTTTTTGTTCTAAATCCATACTGACATTGATTAATTATATTGAAATTTTCTAAAAACATGTCTAATCTTTTACTGAATAGTTTTTCAAGGATCTTGGAAAATTGAGGGAGCAGAGAGACGGGTCTGTAATGTGTGAAAATGTGTGCGTCACCATTTTTAAATAGTGGTATTACTTTTGCGATTTTCATTTTTTCAGGAAATAATCCAGTTTCAAGTGATAAATTACATATATAAGTTAAGGGCTTAATTATATTATTGATTACCTTTTTTATCACTACCATATCTATTTCATAACAATCATTGGAGGTTTTATTTTTAAATGTGTTTACTATATTTAAAATCTCTTGTTCAGTTGTAGCTGAGAGAAATATTGTGTTTGGATTTCTATTGATGAATAGATTATTTTGCTGTTATCTGTATTTATTGGAATATTTGCTGCCAAGTCTGGCCCCACATTAACCAAAAACTCATTGAACCTGTTAACAACATTACTCATATTATAATTTTCAATATTATTTTCAATGAAATAATCCGGATAAGAATTCTTTTTTGTACCATCTTTTATTATACTATTTAAAATACCCCAAATTTTTTTAATACTGTTTTTATTGTTATCTAGCACATTTTTAAAGTATGACTTTTTGCTTTGTCTTAGGATTTCAGTCAGTTTATTTTTATCCACTTTATATCTCTTTTCAGATTCCTTTGTTCTTAGTTTAATGAACTGTCTATAAAGATTATTCTTCTTCTTGCAAGCATTTTGTAAACCTTTTGTTATCCAAGGACATTTTTTAACTGACTTATTATTATTATTACATTTTTTGATAGGACAGTGTTTATTATAGAGGTTTATAAATAAATCTAGAACATTATTCTAAGCTTTATCCACATCAGTTTCTGTGTAGACTGTGTTCAGTCCTGTTTTCTTAATTCATCATTCAGTGATTTTATAGTTTCATTTGTTCTTTGCCGTTTATAAAGACATTTACCCTGATTATTGTTTTTCTTACAGTTAATATCAAATATAGCAAATACAGGTAGATGGTCAGTGATGTCACTAATCATAAGACCACTGATGTTCACGTTTTCAATATTGTTTGTAAAAATATTATCAATAAGTGTGGCGCTGTTTGCTGTGATTCTGCTCAGTGATAACAGGAAACAGGCTCAGACTGTACAGAATGTTTAAGAACTCATCAGTGGTTTTATGATTAGATGGGTTCAAAAGATCAATATTATAATCCCCACAAATAAAAATTGTTTTGTTTTTAACAGTAGAAAACATTTTCTCCATCCATTCGTTAAAGAGTTCAACACTCGTACCTGGCGACCTATAAATACAGCTAATGATAGTGTTTTTTTTCTTTTCATTACAAATTTCAATTGTTATACTTTCAACTACATCATTGATTGCATATGACATATTATCTATTACTTTAAATTTCAGATTTTTGTTGACATATAGAGCTACTCCTCCACCTGCTTTGTTTACTCTGTTTACATAATGAAGTTCATATCCCTCAATCTCAAAGTTGATTCCTTTGTTCACATTAAACCATGTTTCAGATATTGCTCTAACACTAAAGAAACATTTGAATGACTGCACATATTCTTTGATTGAATTATAATTTGCATACATGCTTCTACTGTTAAAATGCATAATTGAAAATTTCTCTTCTGATTTGATGGTCCTGTTGTATTCCTCTTGGGTGTAATAATTGCAGTTAATGTTTGTAGTTGAAAAGAAACGATTATCCGGGTCAATATCATTGTCCAAGTCTTGTATGCTATGCTGGGTGTGAGAAAATAGTTTCAATTCCATATGATTATAATCTTGAATGTTTAACTGTGTCCCTGTGATGATCCATTAGTGTTGATGCTGAAATGCTCATTTAATCAGATGTCAAGTATATGAGATGCAATTTTTACCTGATAATCCACTCAGTTGAACTTATTCAGGTCATCCAGGCTTCTGACCACCATCACCTTGGCCTCCTCAGGTGATCCGTTAAGTTTGATGAATACTTTGCAGTTATTAGTCCAAGTGCTCTGAATTTTATTTGCTTTTTTCAGTTGTCTGGCTTTTCTGGCGATTTCAGCATTTTTACGGGTTAGGTGTTCGTTCATATAGACATTTGTTCCTTTCAGTTTCCGTCCTTGTTTAAGCAGTTCAATCTTGTGTTTTCTGTTTACAAACCGTATAATGATCCTCGGTGCGTCCTCGTTTCTCCTCTTCGGGAGCGGGTGGCAAACCTCCATGTTGTTGGTGTCCAGGTCCACACCTCTGGACTGGAGGAAGGCCGCGAGCTGCTGCTCCGCGGAGCTCATCTCCAGATCACCCGGTTCGGCCCCCGTCACCTGCTGCATGTCCGCGGTCACAGCATGTGCGTATGACCGCGGCTTAATCCTTAGCCCCGTAACCACCAAGTCGTTTATCCTCGTGTACTGCTCCAGGTCGTCCACTCTTTGCTCCAATTCACTTATTTTTTTGTCCTTTTCAGTATTTTGTAGCCTGAGGGTTTTAACCTCCTCAAACAGCTCGAGCAGTTGTCTTTGATCCTCCGGATCGCTGTAATCTCCTCTGATAAAAAGTCCAGAGATCTTTTGAGGTCGTCAACCTCCTCCACCGCTGCTGCTTTCTTTGGTGGCATTTTTTGTGAAAGTTTATTTTGTGTTCAGTAAGACTGTCCAGCTGTGTCCCGAAAATCACGGGTCCGGGCAGAGCAGCGACACCGGCCCCAACGCAGCACAGAGCACCCGACACAAAGCAAAACTCCAAAAAAAGTCCAACAATGTACAATAAACTACAATAATTCACATTGATCACAGTGAAATTACAGTGATATCTGGCGAAAATTTTGAAAAATCCCGCTCCTTGTGGCGCAGGCCTCCACGCACACAAACGGAAGTCAACCGGAACACAACCGGAAGTGCCAATAAAAACAGTTTATGGATTTATTTTTACCTCAAATATTACGAATGTACTCACCGTATTCTTGATTTCCACTTAACTCAACGTTTAATAATTGCAGGACACATTTTTACAAAAGGAATCTTTATTCTCTATATAAAACCAATACAAGACATACAAAACATTTTTGTACACACCCTTTTGTCCTTTTTGTGTCAGTGACATGAGTTTAGACTAGAACAGGTCACTAATGCCCCAGAGTTTAACAGAACCATTCCAATATTTATTACACATTTGTGCAAAGTGCAGAAAGAGCTTCTCTTTAGATTACAAACTGAAGCACCAAAGGTTTTCCTGAACTTTGGATTTGAACAAAATGTACATCAGGCAAAAACAGCAGAAACATGAGCAGAGCCGTTCTGAGAGATTTGAGTCCAAAAATGAGTTTGATTCTTTCAGTTTGGCTCTAAAACCGTCTAAGAACCACAACGTTTAATACATGTTTAATACATGATTAATACATGATTAATACATGTTTAGTACATGATTAATACATGATTAATACATGATTAATACATGTTTAATACATGATTAATACATGATTAATACATGTTTAATACATGATTAATACATGATTAATACATGTTTAATACATGATTAATACATGATTAATACATGTTTAATACATGTTTAATACATGATTAATACATGATTAATACATGTTTAATACATGTTTAATACATGTTTAATACATGATTAATACATGTTTAATACATGATTAATACATGATTAATATATGAATAATACATGTTTAATACATGATTAGTACATGTTTAATACATGATTAATACATGTTTAATACATGATTAATACATGTTTAATACATGATTAATACATGTTTAATACATGATTAATACATGTTTAATACATAATTAATACATGATTAATACATGATTAATACATGTTTAATACATGTTTAACACATGAATAATACATGATTAATACATGTTTAATACATGTTTAATACATGATTAATATGAATAATACATGTTTAATACATGATTAGTACATGTTTAATACATGATTAATACATGTTTAATACATGATTAATACATGTTTAATACATGTTTAATACATGATTAATACATGATTAATACATGTTTAATACATGATTAATACATGTTTTATACATGATTAGTACATGTTTAATACATGTTTAATACATGATTAATACATGTTTTATACATGATTAGTACATGTTTAATACATGTTTAATACATGATTAATACATGATTAATACATGTTTAATACATGATTAATACATGATTAATACATGTTTAATACATGATTAATACATGTTTAATACATGATTAATACATGTTTAATACATGTTTAATACATGATTAATACATGTTTAATACATGATTAATACATGATTAATACATGATTAATACATGATTAATACATGATTAATACATGTTTAATACATGTTTAATACATGATTAATACATGTTTAATACATGATTAATACATGATTAATATATGAATACATGTTTAATACATGATTAGTACATGTTTAATACATGATTAATACATGTTTAATACATGATTAATACATGTTTAATACATGATTAATACATGTTTAATACATGATTAATACATGTTTAATACATAATTAATACATGATTAATACATGATTAATACATGTTTAATACATGTTTAACACATGAATAATACATGATTAATACATGTTTAATACATGTTTAATACATGATTAATATGAATAATACATGTTTAATACATGATTAGTACATGTTTAATACATGATTAATACATGTTTAATACATGATTAATACATGTTTAATACATGTTTAATACATGATTAATACATGATTAATACATGTTTAATACATGATTAATACATGTTTTATACATGATTAGTACATGTTTAATACATGTTTAATACATGATTAATACATGTTTTATACATGATTAGTACATGTTTAATACATGTTTAATACATGATTAATGCATGATTAATACATGTTTAAACAGACGGGGGAGCCAGCCTCGCCTCATCTTCCCTGAAAAATTTTACACAGTCCGGATTCAGTCCGGGTTCAGTCAGGATTCAGTCCGGGTTCAGTCCGGGTTCAGTGCGGGTTCAGTCCAGGTTCGGTCCGGGTTCAGTGCGGGTTCAGTCCTGGTTCAGTCCGGGTTCAGTCCGGGTTCAGTCCGGGTTCAGTCCGGGTTCAGTCCTGGTTCAGTCCGGGTTCAGTGTGGGTTCAATCCGGGTTCAGTCCAGGTTCAGTCCGGGTTCAGTCCAGGTTGAGTCCGGGTTCAGTCCAGGTTCAGTCCGGGTTCAGTCCGGGTTCAGCGCGGGTTCAATCCAGGTTCAGTCCGGGTTCAGTTCTGGTTCAGTCCGGGTTCAGTGTGGGTTCAGTCCGGGTTCAGTGTGGGTTCAGTCCGGGTTCAATCCAGGTTCAGTCCGGGTTCAGTTCTGGTTCAGTCCGGGTTCAGTGTGGGTTTAGTCCGGGTTCAGTGTGGGTTCAGTCCGGGTTCAGTCCGGGTTCAGTGCGGGTTCAGTCCTGGTTCAGTCCGGGTTCATCACCACTTCCCGGGGATGGGGGTCCCGCACTCATACCAGGAGACGTAGTTCACGTGAGAGCGCCCCCCGATGGAGCCGAAGTGAACGGGCTCCTGACGCAGCGCCCGGTAGAACCCTGCGGAGAGAGAGAGTCAGGGAGGGCATGTGGAGTATGGGGAGGGCATGTGGAGTATGGGGAGGGCATGTGGAGTATGGGGAGGGCATCTGAAGTACCTGTCGTCTCCTGGAGCTGCTCTGGACTTAGTCGTCCTGTTTTTCCATCGAGGAAAGAATCGACAAACTGACAGTGATCCTCCCCGAAGCCCGACTGGTCCCCGACCTGAAAGAACCGCCCTGAGGACCAGACTGGGTTTAGTCCGGGTTTAGTCCGGGTCAGACCAGGACCAGACCAGGACCAGACCGGGTTTAGTCCGGGTCAGACCAGGATGAGACCCGGTTTAGTCCGGGACTAGACCGGGACTAGACCGGGACTAGACTGGGACTAGACTGGGATGAGACCAGGACTAGACCAGGACTAGACCGGGACTAGACCAGGACTAGACCGGGACTAGACCGGGACTAGACTGGGATTAGACCAAACAGTCTAAGCCAGTCTAGGCACAGTCTAAGCCAGTCTAAACCCAGTCTAAACCGGTCTAAAGCGGTCTAAACCAGTCTAAACTGGTCTAAACCCAGTCTAAGCCAGTCTAAACCAGTCTAAACCTGGTCTAAACCAGTCTAAACCCGGTCTAAACTGGTCTAAACCTGGTCTAAACCCAGTCTAAACCAGTCTAAACCTGGTCTAAGCCAGTCTAAACCGGTCTAAACTGGTCTAAACCCGGTCTAAGACAGTCTAAACCGATCTAAACCAGTCTAAACCTGGTCTGAACCGGTCTAAACCCGGTCTAAACCGGTCTAAACCCAGTCTAAACCAGTCTAAACCGGTCTAAACCAGTCTAATTCTGGTCTAAACCAGTCTAAACACGGTCTAAACCCAGTCTAAACCAGTCTAAACCAGTCTAATCCTGGTCTAAACCAGTCTAATCCTGGTCTAAACCAGTCTAAACACGGTCTAAACCGGTCTAAACTCAGTCTAAACCCGGTCTAAACCGGTCTAAACCCGGTCTAAACCCGGTCTAAACCCGGTCTAAACTGGTCTAAACCTGGTCTGACGTCTCACCGTGCAGAGTGTCGCTCAGGTAGATCTTGTATCTCAGAGAGTTGCAGAGTTGGACTCCCACAAACTTCCTGTACCAGGTCCTCTTCACAAACTGGCGCCCCCTGCAGTCTGAGGACGAGTCCGCGCTGAAGGGAAACTCCGTCCAGATGGCGGCTTTGCCCGCCACGGTCTCACTCACACGAGGGTCCGCTGGAATATGTGAAAATAAACTTTTTTTACACGTGTGAAAGAGTCTACAACCCTACAGAAGTATATGTGAAAATAAACTCTCACTCCAGATTCTCACTCCAGACTCACTCTCTCATGTGTATTTATTTTTTTCTAGATATGGTGTTGTGTTCTGACCAGACTCAGTGCTGAATTCGACTGGTTCAGATTCTGGTCCAGACCCAAGATCATTCTTTGGCTTCACTTTGAACTCATAACTGCAACACAATTAGACCTCATTTAGATCTGGCCCAGTCCTGGTCTGGTCCTGGTTTAGTCTTGGTTCTGTACCTGGACTCTGGTCTCAGGTTTTCCACTGCGGTGTGGGTCTGGTTCGTGGTCAGGACTGAGACCTTCTCTCCTTCTGGACCTTTGGACGTGGAGATCACCTCATACTCTGGGAATGAAAAGAAGACCCTGTTCAGTCCAGTTTTAGACCCCGTTTAGACCCCTTTAGTCCAGTTTTAGACCCGGTTTAGACCGCCTTTAGTACAGCTTTAGACCCGGTTTAGACCACCTTTAGTCCAGTTTTAGACCTGGTTTAGACCACCTTTAGTCCAGTTTTAGACCCGGTTTAGACCCCCTTTAGTCCAGTTTTAGACCTGGTTTAGACCACCTTTAGTCCAGTTTCAGACCTGGTTTAGACCCCCTTTAGTCCAGTTTTAGACCCGGTTTAGACCCCCTTTAGTCCAGCTTTAGACCACCTTTATTCCAGTTTTAGACCCGGTTTAGACCCCCTTTAGTCCAGTTTCAGACCTGGTTTAGACCCCCTTTAGTCCAGTTTTAGACCCAGTTTAGACCACCTTTAGTCCAGTTTTAGACCCGGTTTAGACCCCCTTTAGTCCAGTTTCAGACCTGGTTTAGACCCCCTTTAGTCCAGTTTCAGACCTGGTTTAGACCCCCTTTAGTACAGCTTTAGACCCGGTTTAGTACCTGTCGTGTCATTGGTCTTGTCCCAGTCCAAAATGACGAATGACGGACAGCCCTCCACAGTTACCACGGTGACGTTGGAGGGCGGGGCTCTGGGTGGAGTGGAGGCGCGTGATTGGCTGAGCTCCCCACTGTCGTCGGGCGGAAAATAGTCGAGGGACGAAGTGATGGAGCAGGGCTCGTCCGGCTGCTTCCCCGTCTGGTACACCACGTGAGGGGCTGTGACAGGTTATGACTATGATTATGATTATGACTATGATTATGATTATGATTATGACTATGATTATGATTATGATTATGACTATGATTATGATTATGATTATGATTATGAGCCACAGGAGGCGCTATAGAGCAACAGTTTTACCCGTGTAGCGCTTCTTGCCCTGAGCGTCCAGGTCAGAGGACGGCAGAGGCTGGAACAGCTCCGACTCCTCCCAGGACTGGTGCCTGGAGGCCGGGGTGGAGACCTGAGCCGGGCCCCTGGAGCCTGTGGAGGGGGAGGAGGAGCCTGGGGCAGGAGCGGCAGGAGCGGCAGGAGCGGCAGGAGCAGCAGGAGTACGGGCAGTAGTTGTTGTTGTTGTGGTTGTTGTAGATTTGGTGGATTTGGGTTTTAATTTGAAGAGTCTGAGTTTGTCTCCATCCTTTAAATTTTTGATTTTATCTGAAAGGAAAAAAGTGAATGTAAAAAATTACATACGTGTGTCTGCTCCTGCCTGCACCTGGCTGCACCTGTCTGCTCCTGCCTGCACCTGTCTGCTCCTGCCTGCACCTGCCTGCACCTGTCTGCTCCTGCCTGCACCTGTCTGCACCTGCCTGCTCCTGCCTGCACCTGCCTGCACCTGTCTGCTCCTGCCTGCTCCTGCCTGCTCCTGCCTGCACCTGTCTGCTCCTGTCTCACCTGTCTCACCTGTCTCACCTGTCTCATCTGTCTCACCTGTCTCACCTGTCTCACCTGTCTCATCTGTCTCACCTGTCTCACCTGTCTCACCTGTCTCATCTGTCTCACCTGTCTCACCTGTCTCACCTGTCTCATCTGTCTCACCTGTCTCATCTGTCTCACCTGTCTCACCTGTCTCACCTGTCTCATCTGTCTCACCTGTCTGCTCCTGTCTCATCTGTCTCACCTGTCTCACCTGTCTCACCTGTCTCATCTGTCTCACCTGTCTCACCTGTCTCACCTGTCTCATCTGTCTCACCTGTCTCACCTGTCTCATCTGTCTCACCTGTCTCACCTGTCTGCTCCTGTCTCATCTGTCTCATCTGTCTCATCTGTCTCACCTGTCTCACCTGTCTCACCTGTCTCATCTGTCTCACCTGTCTCACCTGTCTCACCTGTCTCATCTGTCTCACCTGTCTCACCTGTCTCACCTGTCTCATCTGTCTCACCTGTCTCATCTGTCTCACCTGTCTCACCTGTCTCACCTGTCTCATCTGTCTCACCTGTCTCACCTGTCTGCTCCTGTCTCATCTGTCTCACCTGTCTCACCTGTCTCACCTGTCTCATCTGTCTCACCTGTCTCACCTGTCTCACCTGTCTCATCTGTCTCACCTGTCTCACCTGTCTCATCTGTCTCACCTGTCTCACCTGTCTGCTCCTGTCTCACCTGTCTCACCTGTCTCACCTGTCTCATCTGTCTCACCTGTCTCACCTGTCTCACCTGTCTCATCTGTCTCACCTGTCTCACCTGTCTCACCTGTCTCATCTGTCTCACCTGTCTCACCTGTCTCACCTGTCTCATCTGTCTCACCTGTCTCATCTGTCTCACCTGTCTCACCTGTCTCACCTGTCTCATCTGTCTCACCTGTCTCACCTGTCTGCTCCTGTCTCATCTGTCTCACCTGTCTCACCTGTCTCACCTGTCTCATCTGTCTCACCTGTCTCACCTGTCTCACCTGTCTCATCTGTCTCACCTGTCTCACCTGTCTCATCTGTCTCACCTGTCTCACCTGTCTGCTCCTGTCTCATCTGTCTCACCTGTCTCACCTGTCTCACCTGTCTCCAGGTCTTCAGGCAGGACCAGGTTCGGTCTCTTGTTCAGGGCAATGGGACGAGCTCCTCCAGGACCTGAAGAAAAACAGAAAACATTCAAACAGAAACTCCCCAGACCTGGTCCAGGTTTAGTCCTGGTTCAGTCCTGGTTTAGTCCAGGTTTAGTCCTGGTTCAGTCCTGGTTTAGTCCAGGTTTAGTCCTGGTTTAGACCTGGTTTAGTCCTGGTTCAGTCCAGGTTTAGTCCTGGTTCAGTCCTGGTTTAGTCCTGGTTTAGTCCTGGTTTAGTCCTGGTTCAGTCCTGGTTTAGTCCTGGTTTAGTCCTGGTTCAGTCCTGGTTTAGTCCTGGTTCAGTCCTGGTTTAGTCCTGGTTTAGTCCTGGTTTAGTCCAGGTTTAGTCCTGGTTTAGTCCAGGTTTAGTCCTGGTTTAGTCCTGGTTCAGTCCAGGTTTAGTCCTGGTTCAGTCCAGGTTTAGTCCTGGTTTAGTCCTGGTTTAGTCCTGGTTTAGTCCTGGTTTAGTCCTGGTTCAGTCCAGGTTTAGTCCTGGTTTAGTCCTGGTTCAGTCCAGGTTTAGTCCTGGTTCAGTCCAGGTTTAGTCCTGGTTTAGTCCTGGTTTAGTCCTGGTTTAGTCCAGGTTTAGTCCTGGTTTAGTCCAGGTTTAGTCCTGGTTCAGTCCTGGTTCAGTCCAGGTTTAGTCCAGGTTTAGTCCTGGTTTAGTCCTGGTTTAGTCCTGGTTTAGTCCAGGTTTAGTCCTGGTTTAGTCCAGGTTTAGTCCTGGTTCAGTCCTGGTTCAGTCCAGGTTTAGTCCTGGTTTAGTCCTGGTTTAGTCCTGGTTTAGTCCAGGTTTAGTCCTGGTTTAGTCCTGGTTTAGTCCTGGTTCAGTCCAGGTTTAGTCCTGGTTCAGTCCAGGTTTAGTCCAGGTTTAGTCCTGGTTTAGTCCAGGTTTAGTCCTGGTTTAGTCCAGGTTTAGTCCTGGTTCAGTCCAGGTTTAGTCCAGGTTTAGTCCTGGTTCAGTCCAGGTTTAGTCCAGGTTTAGTCCAGGTTTAGTCCAGGTTTAGTCCAGGTTTAGTCCTGGTTTAGTCCAGGTTTAGTCCTGGTTCAGTCCAGGTTTAGTCCAGGTTTAGTCCTGGTTTAGTCCTGGTTTAGTCCTGGTTTAGTCCTGGTTTAGTCCTGGTTTAGGGTTTAGAGTTAAAGAGAATTAGCAAAGAAACCAGAAGAAAAACAGCAGCAGGAGCACGACACGAGTACTACAGTACTACAGTACTACAGTACTACAGTACTACAGTACTACAGTACTACAGTACTACAGTACTACAGTACTACAGTACTACAGTACTACAGTACTACAGTACTACTACAGTACTACAGTACTACAGTACTACTACAGTACTACAGTACTACAGTACTACAGTACTACAGTACTACAGTACTACTACAGTACTACAGTACTACAGTACTACAGTACTACTACAGTACTACAGTACTACAGTACTACAGTACTACAGTACTACAGTACTACTACAGTACTACAGTACTACAGTACTACTACAGTACTACTACTACAGTACTACAGTACTACACTACTACTACAGTACTACAGTACTGCAGTACTGCAATTGCTGCAGTGCTACTGCAGGTGCTACAGTACTACAGTGCTGCAGTACTACTGCAGTACTGCAGTGCTACTGCTACTGCAATGCTACTACTGCAGTACTGCAATTACAGTACTACAGTACTGCAGTACTGCAGTACTGCAGTGCTACAGTACTACAGTACTACAGTACTACAGTACTACAGTGCTACTACAGTACTACTACAGTACTGCAATTGCTGCAGTACTGCAGTACTACAGTACTACAGTACTACGGTGCTACAGTACTGCAGTACTACTACGGTACTACAGTGCTAAGTGCTACAGGACTGCAGTACTACAGTACTGCAGTACTGCTACAGTACTACAGTACTACTGCACAGTACTACAGGTACTACAGTGCTGCAGTACAGTACTACAGTACTACAGTACTACTACAGCAGTACTACAGTATTGCTACTGCAATTGCTACAGTACTGCAGTACTACAGTACTGCACTACAGTACTACAGTACTACTGCAGTACTGCTGCGGTACTACAGTGCTGCTGCAGTACTACAGTACTGCAGTACTGCAGTACTACGGTACTGCTACAGTGCTGCAATTGCTACAGTACTACTACAGTACTACGGTACTACAGTACTGCAATTGCTGCAGTACTGCAGTACTACAGTATTTACAATGCTACTACTGGTACTGCAGTACTACAGTAGAGTACTACTGCTACAGTACTGCAGTGCTGCAATTGCTACGGTACTGCAGTGCTGCAGTGCTACGGTACTGCAATTGCTGCAGTGCTACTACAGTACTACAGTGCTGCGGTACTGCAGTACTACAGTACTGCACTACAGTGCTACGGTGCTGCAGTACTGCTACAGTGCTACAGTACTGCAATTGCAGTACTGCAATTGCTACAGTACTGCAGTGCTACCAGGACTACAGTATTGCAATGCTGCTGCGGTACTGCAATTGCTGCAGTGCTACTGCAGTACTGCAATTGCTACGGTGCTGCTACAGTACTACGGTGCTACAGTATTGCAGTACTACTGCGGTGCTGCAGTGCTGCAGTGCTGCTGCTGTGCTGCAGTGCTACTACAGTACTGCAGTGCTGCAGTGCTACACTGCTGCAGTGCTGCAGTACTGCGGTGCTGTAATTGCTACTGCAGTACTGCTGCAGTGCTACTGCAGAACTGCAATTGCTACGGTGCTGCTGCTGCAGTACTACTGCGGTTGCTACGGTGCTGCAGTGCTGCACTGCAGTACTGCAGTACTGCAGTGCTGCAGTGCTGCAGTGCTACGGTACTGCAGTACTGCACTGCTGCACTGCTGCAGTGCTGCAGTACTGCAGGACTGCAATTGCTACTACAGGTACTGCAGTGCTACGGTGCTATGGTACTGCAGAGTACTGCTGTAGTGCTGCGGTAATTGCTGTGGTAGTACTGTAGTACTGTAGTGCTGTATCTGGTACTGTGGTAGTGCTGTGATATTGCTGTAGTGCTGTGAGTTCTGTAGTACTGTATGAATTGCTGTAGTAGTACTGTAGTAGTGCTGTAGTTGCTGTAGTACTATAATTACTGCAATGGTAATTGCTGTAATTGCTGTGATGCTGTAATGTGAGTAATGTACTGGTATTAGCTGTAATGCTGTAAGTAAATACTGCGGTACTGTGGTAATTGCTGTAATTGCTGTAAACAGTTACTTTCTGTAGTGCTGTAGTAGTATGCTGTAGTAGTAATTACTAATGGTGTATGCAATAATTGCCAGCTGTAGTGCTGCTGTACTGTAGTGCTGTAGTACTGTGAGTACTGTACAACAGTGCTGTAGTGAGTAGTGCTGTAAGTGGTAATTGCTGTAGTGCTGTAATTGCTGTAGTACTGTAGTGCTGTGCTGTAGTAGTAATTGCTGTGGTGGTAGTGCACTGTAATAGTACTGTGCTGTGGTGCTGTAGTAGTGGTACTGTAGTAGTAGTGCTGTGGTAATTGGTAATTGCTGTGGTAATTACTGGTAACTGTAGTATGGTAATTGCTGTAGTAGTTGATACTGTAGTGACTGTAGTAATGTACTACTGTAATTGCTGTAGTGCTGCTGTAGTACCTGTAGTGCTGTGCGTAGTGTAATGCTGTAGTAGTAGTGCTGTAATTGCTGTAGTAATTGCTGTGTGCTGTAGTATTGCTAGTGCTGTAAGTGCTGTAATAACCAGTGAGCTAATTGCTGTAGTTAGTTGCTGTAGCTGTAGTAATTGCTGTATTGTAATTGCTGTAGTAATTGGCCAGTGCTGTAATAGTACTGTAGTGCTGTATTGAATTGCTGTAGTGGTAGCTGTAGTGCTGCTTGAATTGCTGTAGTACTGTAGTGCTGTAGTAGTGGTGCTGTAGTAGTGGTGCTGTAGTGCTGTGGTAGTAGTGCTGTAATTGCTGTAGTGCTGTAATTGCTGTGGTGCTGTAGTAGTAGTGCTGTAGTGGTGGTGCTGTGGTGCTGTAGTAGTAGTGCTGTAGTGCTGTGGTGCTGTAGTGCTGTAGTGAGTAGTGCTGTAGTAGTGCTGTGGTAGTGCTGCAGTGCTGTAGTAGTAGTGCTGCAGTGTGCTGTAGTAGTAGTGCTGCAGTACTGTGGTAGTAGTACTGTAGTAGTGCTGTGGTAGTACTGTGGTGAGTATTGCTGTAGTACTGTAGTGGTGTAAGTGCTGTGGTAGTGCTGTAGTGCTGTAGTAGTAGTGCTGTAGTGCTGTGGGACTGTAGTGCTGTGGTGGTGGTGCTGTAGTGCTGTGGTACTGTGTGGTGAGTGGTGCTGTGGTACTGTGGTGCTGTGGTGCTGTGATGGTAATTGCTGTAGTGCTGTGGTGGTGTGGTACTGTGGTAGTGCTGTAGTGCTGTAGTAGTAGTGCTGTAATTGCTGTAGTGCTGTGGGACTGTGTAGTGCTGTAGTAGTGGTGCTGTGGTGCTGTAATTGCTGTAGTAGTAATTGCTGTGAGTGCTGTGGTAGTGCTGTAGTGCTGTAGAAGTAGTACTGTGGTGCTGTGGTGCTGTAGTGGTAGTAGTGCTGTGGTGCTGTGGTGCTGTGGTGCTGTGGTAGTAGGTGCTGCGGTGCTGTGGTGGTAGTGCTGCGGTGCTGTAGTGGTAGTGCTGTAGTAGTGCTGTGGTAGTGCTGTAGTGCTGTGGTGCTGTGGTAGTAATTGCTGTGGTGACTGTGGTGCTGTAGTGGTAGTGCTGCGGTGCTGTAGTAATAGTGCTGCGGTGCTGTGGTGAGTGGTGCTGTGGTAGTGCTGTAGTAGTGCTGTGGTAGTGCTGTGGTGGTGCTGTAGTGGTGCTGTGGTAGTGCTGTAGTAGTAGTGCTGTGGTAGTGGTGCTGTGGTGCTGTAGTAGTAGTAGTGCTGTGGTAGTGCTGTAGTGCTGTAGTAGTGGTGCTGTGGTAGTGCTGTAGTGCTGTGGTGCTGTGGTAGTGCTGTGGTGCTGTGGTGCTGTAGTGCTGTGGTGCTGTAGTAGTAGTGCTGTGGTGCTGTAGTGGTAGTGCTGTGGTGCTGTGGTGCTGTGGTGGTAGTGCTGTGGTAGTAGTGCTGCGGTGCTGCGGTGCTGTGGTGCTACTGGTGCTGCAGTACTGCAGTGCTGTAGTAATGTAATAGTACTGTGGTAGTTGCTGTAGTGCTGTAGTGGTGTAGTGCTGTGGTGGTGCTGTAATTGCTGTAGTAGTAGTGCTGTAGTGCTGTGGTGCTGTGGGACTGTGGTGCTGTAGTAGTAGTGCTGTGGTGGTGCTGTGGTAGTGCTGTAGTGGTAGTGCTGTAGTGCTGTGTGGTACTGCTGTGGTGCTGTAGAGTAGTGCTGTGGTGCTGTGGTGCTGTAGTAGTGGTGCTGTGGTGCTGTGGTGCTGTAGTGCTGTAGTAGTAGTGCTGCGGTGCTGTAGTAGTGGTGCTGCAGTGCTGTGGTGCTGTAGTAGTACTGTAGTAGTGCTGTGTAGAGTGCTGTAGTGGTGTAGTGCTGTGGTAGTGCTGTGTGGTGCTGTAATTGCTGTGGTAGTGTAGTGCTGTGGTAATTGCTGTGTGGTGCTGTAGTGAGTAGTGCTGTAGTGCTGTGGTAGTGCTGTGGTGCTGTAGTGCTGTGGGACTGTGTGGTGGTGCTGTGGTGCTGTAGTGCTGTGTGCTGTAGTGCTGTGGTGCTGTAATTGCTGTAGTAGTAGTGCTGTAGTGTAGTGGTGCTGTGGTAGTGCTGTGGTGCACTGTGGTGCTGTAGTGCTGTAGTGCTGTGGTAGTGCTGTGGTGCTGTGGTGCTGTAGTTGCTGTGATGCTGTAGTGGTGCTGTGGTGGTGCTGTGGTGCTGTGGTGCTGTAGTGGTACTGTGGTAGTGCTGTGGTGCTGGTGCTGTGGTGCTGTGGTGCTGTGGTAATTGCTGTAGTGCTGTAGTGTGAGTGCTGATGTGGTGCTGTAGTGCTGTAGTGAGTAGTGCTGTAGTAGTAGTGCTGTGGTGCTGTAGTAGTAGTGCTGTAGTGCTGTGGTGCTGTAGTGCTGTGGTGCTGGTGGTGCTGTGGTAGTAGTGCTGTGGTGCTGTAGTGAGTAGTGCTGTAGTACTGTAGTGCTGTAGTGCTGTAGCTGTAGTACTGCAGTAGTAGTACAGTAGTAGTAGTACTGTAGTAGTACTGTAGTAGTAGTACTGTAGTAGTAGTACTGTAGTACTGTAGTAGTAGTACTGTAGTAGTAGTACTGTAGTACTGTAGTACTGTAGTAGTAGTACTGTAGTAGTAGTACTGTAGTAGTAGTACTGTAGTAGTAGTACTGTAGTAGTACTGTAGTACTGTAGTAGTAGTACTGCAGTACTGTAGTACTGTTCCTGCTCCTGTGTTTTTTTCACAGTTTTTCAGAGTTTTGGCTCAAACTCAAAACTGAAAAACACAAAATCATGAAAATGAAACGTGAGATTATATAAGAACCAGGACCAGGACCAGGACCAGGACCAGGACCAGGACCAGGACCAGGACCAGGACCAGGACCAGGACCAGGACCAGGACTAAGACCAGGACCAGGACCAGGACCAGGACCAGGACCAGGACTAAGACCAGGACCAGGACCAGGACCAGGACCAGGACCAGGACCAGGACCAGGACCAGGACCAGGACTAAGACCAGGACCAGGACCAGGACCAGGACCAGGACCAGGACTAAGACCAGGACCAGGACCAGGACTAAGACCAGGACCAGGACTAAGACCAGGACCAGGACCAGGACCAGGACCAGGACCAGGACTAAGACCAGGACCAGGACCAGGACCAGGACCAGGACCAGGACCAGGACTAAGACCAGGACCAGGACCAGGACCAGGACCAGGACCAGGACCAGGACCAGGACCAGGACTAAGACCAGGACCAGGACCAGGACTAAGACCAGGACCAGGACCAGGACCAGGACCAGGACCAGGACCAGGACCAGGACCAGGACCAGGACCAGGACCAGGACTAAGACCAGGACCAGGACCAGGACCAGGACCAGGACCAGGACTAAGACCAGGACCAGGACCAGGACCAGGACCAGGACCAGGACCAGGACTAAGACCAGGACTAAGACCAGGACCAGGACCAGGACCAGGACCAGGACCAGGACCAGGACTAAGACCAGGACCAGGACCAGGACTAAGACCAGGACCAGGACTAAGACCAGGACCAGGACCAGGACCAGGACCAGGACCAGGACTAAGACCAGGACCAGGACCAGGACCAGGACCAGGACCAGGACCAGGACTAAGACCAGGACCAGGACCAGGACCAGGACCAGGACCAGGACCAGGACCAGGACCAGGACTAAGACCAGGACCAGGACCAGGACTAAGACCAGGACCAGGACCAGGACCAGGACCAGGACCAGGACCAGGACTAAGACCAGGACCAGGACCAGGACTAAGACCAGGACCAGGACTAAGACCAGGACCAGGACCAGGACCAGGACCAGGACCAGGACCAGGACTAAGACCAGGACCAGGACCAGGACCAGGACCAGGACTAAGACCAGGACCAGGACCAGGACCAGGACCAGGACCAGGACCAGGACTAAGACCAGGACCAGGACCAGGACCAGGACTAAGACCAGGACCAGGACCAGGACTAAGACCAGGACCAGGACTAAGACCAGGACCAGGACCAGGACCAGGACTAAGACCAGGACCAGGACCAGGACCAGGACCAGGACCAGGACCAGGACTAAGACCAGGACCAGGACTAAGACCAGGACCAGGACCAGGACCAGGACCAGGACTAAGACCAGGACCAGGACCAGGACCAGGACTAAGACCAGGACCAGGACCAGGACCAGGACTAAGACCAGGACCAGGACTAAGACCAGGACCAGGACCAGGACCAGGACCAGGACTAAGACCAGGACCAGGACTAAGACCAGGACCAGGACCAGGACCAGGACCAGGACCAGGACTAAGACCAGGACCAGGACCAGGACTAAGACCAGGACCAGGACCAGGACCAGGACCAGGACCAGGACCAGGACTAAGACCAGGACCAGGACCAGGACCAGGACCAGGACCAGGACTAAGACCAGGACCGGGACCAAGACCGGGACCGGGACCAAGACCGGGACCGGGACTAAGACCAGGACTAAGACCAGGACTTAGACCAGGACTAAGACCAGGACCAGGACCAGAACCAGGACTAAGACCAGGACTAAGACCAGGACTAAGACCAGGACTAAGACCAGGACTAAGACCAGGACTAAGACCAGGACTAAGACCAGGACCAGGACCAGGACCAGGACTAAGACCAGGACTAAGACCAGGACCAGGACCAGGACCAGGACCAGGACCAGGACCAGGACCAGGACTAAGACCAGGACCAGGACCAGGACCAGGACCAGGACCAGGACCAGGACTAAGACCAGGACCAGGACTAAGACCAGGACCAGGACCAGGACCAGGACCAGGACTAAGACCAGGACCAGGACCAGGACCAGGACTAAGACCAGGACCAGGACCAGGACCAGGACTAAGACCAGGACCAGGACCAGGACCAGGACTAAGACCAGGACCAGGACTAAGACCAGGACCAGGACTAAGACCAGGACCAGGACTAAGACCAGGACCAGGACCAGGACCAGGACCAGGACCAGGACCAGGACCAGGACTAAGACCAGGACCAGGACCAGGACCAGGACCAGGACTAAGACCAGGACCAGGACTAAGACCAGGACCAGGACCAGGACCAGGACCAGGACCAGGACCAGGACTAAGACCAGGACCAGGACCAGGACCAGGACCAGGACCAGGACTAAGACCAGGACCAGGACCAGGACCAGGACTAAGACCAGGACCAGGACCAGGACCAGGACCAGAACTAAGACCAGGACCAGGACCAGGACCAGGACTAAGACCAGGACCAGGACCAGGACCAGGACTAAGACCAGGACCAGGACTAAGACCAGGACCAGGACTAAGACCAGGACCAGGACCAGGACCAGGACCAGGACCAGGACTAAGACCAGGACCAGGACCAGGACCAGGACCAGGACCAGGACCAGGACCAGGACTAAGACCAGGACCAGGACCAGGACCAGGACCAGGACCAGGACTAAGACCAGGACCAGGACTAAGACCAGGACCAGGACCAGGACCAGGACCAGGACCAGGACTAAGACCAGGACCAGGACCAGGACCAGGACCAGGACCAGGACTAAGACCAGGACTAAGACCAGGACCTGAAACCAGACCAGGACTAAGACCAGGACCTGAAACCAGACCAGGACTAAGACCAGGACCTGAAACCAGACCAGGACTAAGACCAGGACCTGAAACCAGACCAGGACTAAGACCAGGACTAAGACCAGGACAAGGACCAGGACCAGGACTAAGACCAGGACCAGGACCAGGACCAGGACCAGGACCAGGACAAAGACCAGGACCAGGACTAAGACCAGGACCAGGACTAAGACCAGGACCAGGACCAGGACTAAGACCAGGACTAAGACCAGGACCAGGACCAGGACCAGGACCAGGACTAAGACCAGGACCAGGACCAGGACCAGGACTAAGACCAGGACCAGGACTAAGACCAGGACCAGGACTAAGACCAGGACTAAGACCAGTACCAGGACCAGGACCAGGACCAGGACTAAGACCAGGACCAGGACCAGGACCAGGACTAAGACCAGGACCAGGACCAGGACCAGGACCAGGACCAGGACCAGGACTAAGACCAGGACCAGGACCAGGACCAGGACCAGGACTAAGACCAGGACCAGGACCAGGACCAGGACCAGGACTAAGACCAGGACCAGGACCAGGACCAGGACTAAGACCAGGACCAGGACTAAGACCAGGACCAGGACTAAGACCAGGACCAGGACTAAGACCAGGACCAGGACCAGGACCAGGACCAGGACCAGGACTAAGACCAGGACCAGGACCAGGACCAGGACCAGGACCAGGACCAGGACCAGGACTAAGACCAGGACCAGGACCAGGACCAGGACCAGGACCAGGACTAAGACCAGGACCAGGACTAAGACCAGGACCAGGACCAGGACTAAGACCAGGACCAGGACTAAGACCAGGACCAGGACCAGGACTAAGACCAGGACCAGGACTAAGACCAGGACCAGGACCAGGACCAGGACCAGGACCAGGACTAAGACCAGGACCAGGACCAGGACCAGGACCAGGACCAGGACTAAGACCAGGACCAGGACTAAGACCAGGACCAGGACTAAGACCAGGACCAGGACCAGGACTAAGACCAGGACCAGGACTAAGACCAGGACCAGGACCAGGACCAGGACCAGGACCAGGACCAGGACCAGGACCAGGACTAAGACCAGGACCAGGACCAGGACCAGGACCAGGACTAAGACCAGGACCAGGACTAAGACCAGGACCAGGACTAAGACCAGGACCAGGACTAAGACCAGGACCAGGACCAGGACCAGGACCAGGACCAGGACTAAGACCAGGACAAGGACCAGGACCAGGACCAGGACAAAGACCAGGACCAGGACTAAGACCAGGACCAGGACTAAGACCAGGACCAGTACCAGGACCAGGACCAGGACTAAGACCAGGACTAAGACCAGGACCAGGACCAGGACCAGGACCAGGACCAGGACTAAGACCAGGACCAGGACCAGGACTAAGACCAGGACCAGGACTAAGACCAGGACCAGGACTAAGACCAGGACTAAGACCAGTACCAGGACCAGGACCAGGACCAGGACTAAGACCAGGACCAGGACCAGGACCAGGACCAGGACTAAGACCAGGACCAGGACCAGGACCAGGACCAGGACCAGGACCAGGACTAAGACCAGGACCAGGACCAGGACCAGGACCAGGACCAGGACAAAGACCAGGACCAGGACTAAGACCAGGACCAGGACTAAGACCAGGACCAGGACCAGGACCAGGACTAAGACCAGGACCAGGACCAGGACTAAGACCAGGACCAGGACCAGGACCAGGACCAGGACCAGGACTAAGACCAGGACCAGGACCAGGACCAGGACCAGGACAAAGACCAGGACCAGGACTAAGACCAGGACCAGGACTAAGACCAGGACCAGGACCAGGACCAGGACAAAGACCAGGACCAGGACTAAGACCAGGACCAGGACTAAGACCAGGACCAGGACCAGGACCAGGACAAAGACCAGGACCAGGACTAAGACCAGTACCAGGACTAAGACCAGGACCAGGACTAAGACCAGGACCAGGACCAGTACCAGGACTAAGACCAGGACCAGGACTAAGACCAGGACCAGAGCTATTTGTCCTGCACTGTTTGAACCACAGACGGTGTTTAATATAGAACGAACCCACTGAGAGTCTCTGGACTCAGATGGTCTGAGGTCTGGTCTCGGTCTGGACTCAGACGGTCTGAGGTCTGGTCTCGGTCTGGACTCAGATGGTTTGAGGTCTGGTCTCGGTCTGGACTCAGATGGTCTGAGGTCTGGTCTCGGTCTGGACTCAGATGGTCTGAGGTCTGGTCTCGGTCTGGACTCAGATGGTCTGAGGTCTGGTCTCGGTCTGGACTCAGATGGTCTGAGGTCTGGTCTCGGTCTGGACTCAGATGGTCTGAGGTCTGGTCTCGGTCTGGACTCAGATGGTCTGAGGTCTGGTCTCGGTCTGGACTCAGATGGTCTGAGGTCTGGTCTCGGTCTGGACTCAGATGGTCTGAGGTCTGGTCTCGGTCTGGACTCAGATGGTCTGAGGTCTGGTCTCGGTCTGGACTCAGATGGTCTGAGGTCTGGTCTCGGTCTGGACTCAGATGGTCTGAGGTCTGGTCTCGGTCTGGACTCAGATGGTCTGAGGTCTGGTCTCGGTCTGGACTCAGATGGTCTGAGGTCTGGTCTCGGTCTGGACTCAGATGGTCTGAGGTCTGGTCTCTGTCTGGACTCAGATGGTCTGAGGTCTGGTCTCGGTCTGGACTCAGATGGTCTGAGGTCTGGTCTCGGTCTGGACTCAGATGGTCTGAGGTCTGGTCTCGGTCTGGACTCAGATGGTCTGAGGTCTGGTCTCGGCATTGTAAAAACGCCGTAAACGCTCACAGACGAGTTTGGACGTTAAAGATGTGGGTGAAATCTCCAGGATCTATAAAACAAACTTTCTGGTGACTGAAGTTTGGCCAAAACCAAATGCAGCTTTTCACATTTTATTCTGAAAAATGATGTCACAGTTTAAACCTTTCACAATAAGAGCCAGACAGGAACAGGAAACTCATCTGACAAAATAAAAGTCTCAAAGAGTCCTCTGTACCAATGCTCCTCAGGCCTGTGGAGTCAGCTCTGTGGAGCGGAGAGTGCCCTGGGGCAGACAGGCAAAACAGGACTAAACCGGGACTAAACCAGGACTAAACCAGGACTAAACAAGGTCCAGACCCAGGACTAAAGCAGGACTAAAGCAGAACTAAAGCAGGACTAAACCAGGACTAAACCAGGACTAAAGCAGGACTAAACCAGGACTAAACCAGGACTAAACCAGGACTAAACCAGGACTAAACCAGGACTAAACCAGGACTAAACCAGGACTAAACCAGGACTAAACAAGGTCCAGACCCAGGACTAAAGCAGGACTAAAGCAGGACTAAACCAGGACTAAACCAGGACTAAAACAGGACTAAACCAGGACTAAACCAGGACTAAACAAGGTCCAGACCCAGGACTAAACCAGGACTAAAGCAGGACTAAAGCAGGACTAAAGCAGGACTAAACCAGGACTAAACCAGGACTAAAGCAGGACTAAACCAGGTCCAGACCCAGGACTAAAGCAGGACTAAACCAGGACTAAAGCAGGACTAAACAAGGTCCAGACCCAGGACTAAACCAGGACTAAAGCAGGACTAAACCAGGTCCAGACCCAGGACTAAAACAGGACTAAACCAGGACTAAACCAGGACTAAACAAGGTCCAGACCCAGGACTAAACCAGGACTAAAGCAGGACTAAAGCAGGACTAAAGCAGGACTAAACCAGGACTAAACCAGGACTAAAGCAGGACTAAAGCAGGACTAAAGCAGGACTAAAGCAGGACTAAAGCAGGACTAAACCAGGTCCAGACCCAGGCCTAAAGCAGGACTAAAGCAGGACTAAAGCAGGACTAAAGCAGGACTAAAGCAGGACTAAACCAGGTCCAGACCCAGGACTAAAGCAGGACTAAAGCAGGACTAAAGCAGGACTAAAGCAGGACTAAAGCAGGACTAAACCAGGTCCAGACCCAGGACTAAAGCAGGACTAAAGCAGGACTAAACCAGGACTAAAGCAGGACTAAAGCAGGACTAAAGCAGGACTAAAGCAGGACTAAAGCAGGACTAAACCAGGTCCAGACCCAGGCCTAAAGCAGGACTAAAGCAGGACTAAAGCAGGACTAAAGCAGGACTAAAGCAGGACTAAACCAGGTCCAGACCCAGGACTAAAGCAGGACTAAAGCAGGACTAAAGCAGGACTAAAGCAGGACTAAACCAGGACTAAAGCAGGACTTCCCTCTTGTGGGTACCTGGACTGGGACATGAGAAACACGTGGTCCTGATCTGAGACTTAAACGTTTCCAGACAACGTTTAAAATTTTACAAAGTTAAAATCATCTCAAGTTACCTCCAAAAGGAGAGAGGAGAGAAGAGAGGAGAGGAGGAGGAGAGAGGAGAGGAGAGAGGAGAGGAGAGAAGGGGAGAGGAGAGGAGGAGAGAGGAGAGGAGGAGAGAGGAGAGGAGAGAAGGGGAGAGGAGGAGAGAGGAGAGGAGAGGAGAGGAGAGAGGAGAGGAGAGAGGAGAGGACAGAGGAGAGGAGGAGAGAGGAGAGGAGGAGAGGGGAGAGGAGAGAGGAGAGAGGAGAGAGGAGAGAGGAGAGAGGAGAGGAGGAGAGAGGAGAGAGGAGAGGAGAGGAGGAGGAGAGAGGAGAGGAGAGAGGAGAGGAGAGAGAAGAGGAGAGAAGAGAGGAGAGGAGGAGGAGGAGGCGGAGGAGAGAGAAGAGGAGAGAAGAGAGGAGAGAGGAGAGGAGAGAGGAGAGGACAGAGGAGAGGAGGAGAGGGGAGAGGAGAGAGGAGAGAGGAGAGGAGGAGAGGAGGTGAGAGGAGAGGAGGAGGAGAGGGGAGAGGAGAGAGGAGAGAGGAGAGAGGAGAGGAGAGAGGAGAGAGGAGAGGAGAGGAGGAGAGGAGAGAGGAGGAGAGGAGAGAGGCGGGAGGAGAGAGGAGTAGGAGAGGAGGAGAGAGAGAGGAGAGGAGAGAGGAGGGAGGAGAGAGGAGAGAGGAGAGAGGAGAGGAGAGAGGAGAGGAGAGAGGAGGGAGGAGAGAGGAGGGAGGAGAGAGGAGAAGGATGGGAGGAGAGAGAGAGGAGAGGAGAGAGGAGGGAGGAGAGAGGAGGGAGGAGAGAGGAGGGAGGAGAGAGGAGGGAGGAGAGAGGAGGGAGGAGAGAGGAGAGAGGAGGGAGGAGAGAGGAGGGAGGAGAGAGGAGGGAGGAGAGAGGAGAGAGGAGGGAGGAGAGAGGAGGGAGGAGGGAGGAGAAAGGAGGGAGGAGAGAGGAGTAGGAGCAGGTGTTACCCAGTCGCAGGGTGAATCCCGGGTTGTGGGGGGACAGTCGGGTCCTGTTGGTTCTCTCGATTCTCTCGTGAAGCGCTGAAACACAAACGCAAACTTTAACTTCAGATCCAAACAACCGAAGAACAAATGACGAGATAAAAACTCTGACCGGGACGAGGAGGAAACAGAGAGCGTCCCCTGGGGTTCAGAGAGCGCCCCCTGGGGTTCTGAAACACAAAACACAAACTCGACTGACGCCCAAATGACAAACATCACAGATATCACACACATCACAAATATCACAAACATCACACACATCACAAATATCACAAACATCACACACATCACAAATATCACAAACATCACACACATCACAAATATCACAAACATCACACACATCACAGATATCACAAACATCACAGATATCACACACATCACAAACATCACACACATCACAAATATCACACACATCACAGATATCACAAACATCACAAATATCACAAACATCACACAGGTCACAAATATCACAAACATCACACACCACAAACATCACACACATCACAGATATCACAAACATCACAAATATCACAAACATCACACAGGTCACAAATATCACAAACATCACACACCACAAACATCACACACATCACAGATATCACAAACATCACAAATATCACAAACATCACACACATCACAGATATCACAAACATCACAAATATCACAAACATCACAGATATCACACACATCACAAACATCACACACACAAATATCACAAACATCACAAATATCACTAACATCACACACATCACAGATATCACAAACATCACACACCACAAATATCACAAACATCACACACATCACAAATATCACAAACATCACAGATATCACACACATCACAAACATCACACACATCACAAATATCACAAACATCACACAGATCACACACATCACAAATATCACTAACATCACACACATCACAGATATCACAAACATCACACATCACAAATATCACAAACATCACACACATCACAAATATCACAAACATCACACACCACAAATATCACAAACATCACACACATCACAAATATCACACATCACAAACATCACAAACATCACACACATCACAAATATCACACATCACAAATATCACAAACATCACAGATATCACACACATCACAAACATCACACACATCACAAATATCACAAACATCACACAGGTCACAAATATCACAAACATCACAAATATCACAAACATCACACACCACAAATATCACAAACATCACACACATCACAAATATCACACATCACAAACATCACAAACATCACACACATCACAAATATCACACATCACAAATATCACAAACATCACAGATATCACACACATCACAAACATCACACACATCACAAATATCACAAACATCACACAGGTCACAAATATCACAAACATCACAAATATCACAAACATCACACACCACAAATATCACAAACATCACACACATCACAAATATCACACATCACAAACATCACACACATCACAAATATCACACACATCACACATCACAAATATCACAAACATCACAGATATCACACACATCACAAACATCACACACATCACAAATATCACAAACATCACACAGACCACAAATATTACAAACATCACAAACATCACAAATATCACACACATCACAAATATCACACACATCACACAGATCACACACATCACAAATATCACACACATCACAAATATAGGCGGCACGGTGGCTGAGTGGCAACACTCAGGCCTCACAGCAAGAAGGTTACGGGTTCGATCCCCAGGTCACCCGGGCCTTTCTGTGTGGAGTTTGCATGTTCTCCGGTTTCCCCCATCAACCCAAAACATGCAGCACCCCTATGAACTAACATCAAGGACCATGACATCCTCCCTCCTGTGGGTTCACCACCTGCAGAGGGGTTCATGGGGGGGGTCAGGTGCTATGAGTATTGGGCAGCACGCTGCCCCCGCGACCCAGCCGGATTAAGCGGGAGAAGATGGATGGATGGATCACAAATATCACACACATCACAAATATCACATACATAACAAATATCACACATCACAAATATCACATACATAACAAATATCACACACATCACAAATATCACAAATACCACACACATCACAAATATCACATACATAACAAATATCACACATATCACAACAACAAATGTGCAGAAACAAGACCAGAGTCCAGTCGAGTCTCACCAGAGTTCGGCCCAGAGGGTTTTGCAGCCGGAAGGTTTTCACCGGAGCTTTGTCTGAAAAACACACACACCTGATTTAAAACCCCACATTCTACTGATCCTCATGTAAAGCCCCACTGCGGAACATTCTACTGATCCTCATGTAAAGCCCCACTGCGGAACATTATGATGATCCTCATGTAAAGCCCCACTGCGGAACATTCCACTGATCCTCATGTAAAGCCCCACTGCGGAACATTCTGCTCATCCTGTGTCATCTGTTGTCGTCATATTTTCTCAGTGACACTGAATCTGATTCTGTTAAAGCCACAGTGTGGAACATTCCCCCTGAACACGTTTAATGCTGCACTGTGGAACATCTGAGGAGGCTCCAACAGAAATGTCATGCGTCAGGTCTGTGGAGAGGCCTGAAACCAAACAGTGAAATCAAGTTCTCTCTGTGTAGAGGCAGAAATGTTCTACAGTAGGGCTTTAGTAAACCCCCTGTAATGCCTGCACGGTGGTACTTTCATGGATTATACGGCAGATTATAGATCACAGATTATAAATCACAGATTATAAATCATAGATTATAGATTATAGATTATAGATCACAGATTATAAATCATAGATTATAGATCATAGATTATAGATCACAGATTATAAACCACAGATTATAGATCACAGATTATAGATCATAGATTATAGATCATAGATTATAGATCATAGATTATAGATCATAGATTATAGATCATAAATTATAGATCACAGATTATATATTATAATTTATAGATGACAGAATATATATTACATATTATAGATTATAGATTACAGGTGTGACTCACAGTGGCCCGTGGTGGTGCTGTGGTAAACCGGTTTGCTCCAGGCGCCGCTGGAAATAAAAGTACAAAAATATTTATTTGTTGAGTTTATTTAAGTTTCTCATGATAACGATAAAGACAGAAGGAGCTGTAACTGTTACCGAAAAAACTAGAGATGAAAATTAGCCATAGGCTATAATCTCACATATTTACTAAATGTTCATAAATATGTATCGCCCTTTTTATCAATAAATAAACAAACAAGGGCCAAGATGTGAGGGGCGGGGCCTGCGGGGCGGGGCCTGCGGGGCGGGGCCTGCGGGGCGTGGCCTCACCTGACGTGGTCGCGGCGAGTCGCTCTCACGCTGATCTCGTATTCTGAGTCCGGCTCGAGCTCCGACAAAACCGTGTCACTGGTCGGACACCACTCATACTGCCACCTGCTGGAACGCTGACGCCAACGCACCGTGTAGAACCTGGAACCAAACCAGGACTGAACCAGGACTGAACCAGGACTGAACCAGGACTGAACCAGGACTAAACCAGGACTGAACCAGGACTGAACCAGGACTGAACCAGGACTAAACCAGGACTGAACCAGGACTGAACCAGGACTAAACCAGGACTGAACCAGGACTGAACCAGGACTATAACAGGACTGAACCAGGACTGAACCAGGACTGAACCAGGACTAAACAAGGACTGACCCAGGACTGAACCAGGACTGAACCAGGGCTGAACCAGGACTGAACCAGGACTGAACCAGGACTGAAACAGGACTGAACCAGGACTGAACCAGGACTGAACCAGGACTGAACCAGGACTAAACCAGGACTGACCCAGGACTGAAACAGGACTGAACCAGGACTGAACCAGGACTGAACCAGGACTAAACCAGGACTGACCCAGGACTGAACCAGGACTGAACCAGGACTGAACCAGGACTAAGCCAGGTCTAGAGGTGGTCTCGCACCCGTCTTGGAGGCAGTGTCCCAGGATGTCTCCCAGGGGTGTGTGCGGGTGTGGGGCCCAGGACAGGAGAGCGGCCGTGGGGCTGACGGAGCGAACCACCAGCCTCAGGGGCGTCTGGAGGTCCACTTTACCTGGAGCACACACGGGAGGGCATCCGGGTTAGACACACACACACGAGAGGGCATCCGGGTTAGACACACACACACGAGAGGGCATCCGGGTTAGACACACACGGGAGGGCATCCGGGTTAGACACACACGGGAGGGCATCCGGGTTAGACACACACGGGAGGGCATCCGGGTTAGACACACACGGGAGGGCATCCGGGTTAGACACACACGGGAGGGCATCCGGGTTAGACACACACACACGGGAGGGCATCCGGGTTAGACACACACACACGAGAGGGCATCCGGGTTAGACACACACGGGAGGGCATCCGGGTTAGACACACACGGGAGGGCATCCGGGTTAGACACACACGGGAGGGCATCCGGGTTAGACACACACACACGAGAGGGCATCCGGGTTAGACACACACGGGAGGGCATCCGGGTTAGACACACACACACGGGAGGGCATCCGGGTTAGACACACACGGGAGGGCATCTGGGTTAGACACACCCTGGTGGGCATCTGGGTTAGACACACACGGGAGGGCATCCGGGTTAGACACACACGGGAGGGCATCCGGGATAGACACACACGGGAGGGCATCTGGGTTAGACACACACGGGAGGGCATCCAGGTTAGACACACACGGGAGGGCATCCGGGTTAGACACACACACCAGAGGTGTCATCAGCGTTAGACACACACGGGAGGGCATCCGGGTTAGACACACACACACGGGAGGGCATCCGGGTTAGACACACACGGGAGGGCATCCGGGTTAGACACACACGGGAGGGCATCTGGGTTAGACACACACGGGAGGGCATCCGGGTTAGACACACACACACGGGAGGGCATCCGGGTTAGACACACACGGGAGGGCATCCGGGTTAGACACACACGGGAGGGCATCCAAGTTAGACACACACGGGAGGGCATCCGGGTTAGACACACACGGGAGGGCATCCAAGTTAGACACACACGGGAGGGCATCCTTGTTAGACACCCCCGGGAGGGCATCCGGGTTAGACACACACGGGAGGGCATCCGGGTTAGACACACACGGGAGGGCATCCGGGTTAGACACACACGGGAGGGCATCCGGGTTAGACACACACACACAGGAGGGCATCCGGGTTAGACACACACGGGAGGGCATCCGGGTTAGACACACACACACGGGAGGGCATCCGGGTTAGACACACACGAGAGGGCATCCGGGTTAGACACACACACACGGGAGGGCATCCGGGTTAGACACACACGGGAGGGCATCCGGGTTAGACACACACGAGAGGGCATCCGGGTTAGACACACACACACGGGAGGGCATCCAAGTTAGACACACGGGAGGGCATCCGGGTTAGACACACACGAGAGGGCATCCGGGTTAGACACACACACACGGGAGGGCATCCGGGTTAGACACACACGGGAGGGCATCTGGGTTAGACACACACGGGAGGGCATCCGGGTTAGACACACACGGGAGGGCATCCAGGTTAGACACACACGAGAGGGCATCCGGGTTAGACACACACACACGGGAGGGCATCCGGGTTAGACACACGGGAGGGCATCCTGGTTAGACACACACACACGAGAGGGCATCCGGGTTAGACACACACACACGGGAGGGCATCCGGGTTAGACACACACGGGAGGGCATCTAAGCAGACACACGGGAGGCATCCGGGTTAGACACACACGGGAGGGCATCCGGGTTAGACACACACGGGAGGGCATCCGGGTTAGACACACACACACAGGAGGGCATCCGGGTTAGACACACACGGGAGGGCATCCGGGTTAGACACACACGGGAGGGCATCCGGGTTAGACACACACGGGAGGGCATCTGGGTTAGACACACACGGGAGGGCATCCGGGTTAGACACACACGGGAGGGCATCCGGGCTAGACACACACGGGAGGGCATCTGGGTTAGACACACACGGGAGGGCATCTGGGTTAGACACACACGGGAGGGCATCTGGGTTAGACACACACGGGAGGGCATCTGGGTTAGACACACACGGGAGGGCATCCGGGTTAGACAGGTGTGTGTTGTGTGTCTCACCTGTACAGTGCGGGTGCAGGTCGGTCTCTGGGATTCCCTGGACTGACAGGAGATATTTCGGTTCAGCGTCTGAAACAAACACATAATAACATATAATAACAAATAATAACACATAATAACAAATAATAACACATAATAACAAATAATAACACATAACAACATATAATAACAAATAATAACACATAATAACATATAGCATACAATAACATATCACATATAATAACAAATAATAACACATAATAACATAACAACATATAATAACAAATAATAACATATAATAACAAATAATAACACATAATAACATATCATAGCATAAAATAACATATCACATATAATAACAAATAATAACACATAATAACATAACAACATATAATAACAAATAATAACACATAATAACATAACAACATATAATAACAAATAATAACACATAATAACATATAACAACATATAATACACATAATAACATATCACATATAATAACAAATAATAACACATAATAACATAACAACATATAATAACACATAATAACATATAATAACAAATAATAACACATAATAACAAATAATAACACATAATAACATATAGCATACAATAACATATCACATATAATAACAAATAATAACACATAATAACATAACAACATATAATAACAAATAATAACACATAATAACATAACAACATATAATAACAAATAATAACACATAATAACATATAACAACATATAATACACATAATAACATATCACATATAATAACAAATAATAACACATAATAACATAACAACATATAACACATAATAACATATAATAACAAATAATAACACATAATAACAAATAATAACACATAATAACATATAGCATACAATAACATACAATAACAAATAATAACATATAATAACAAATAATAACACATAACATATCATAGCATAAAATAACATATCACATATAATAACAAATAATAACACATAATAACATATCACATATAATAACAAATAATAACACATAATAACATAACAACATATAATAACAAATAATAACACATAATAACATAACATATAATAACAAATAATAACACATAATAACATAACAACATATAATAACATATAATAACACATAATAACAGAATAACGTAATAACACATGGATATGAACTGTGTGTACGACTGTATGTGTGTAATGAGCAC
>CM068366.1:130472-197972 GCA_034769755.1 Odontamblyopus lacepedii
ATAACAGAATAACGTAATAACACATGGATATGAACTGTGTGTACGACTGTATGTGTGTAATGAGCACTCCTCCTCCTCCTCTCCTCCTCCTCCTCCTCCTCCTCTCCTCCTCCTCCTCCTCCTCCTCCTCTCCTCCTCCTCTTCTCCTCCTCCTCCTCTCCTCCTCCTCCTCTCCTCCTCCTCTCCTCCTCCTCCTCCTCTCCTCCTCCTCTTCTCCTCCTCTTCCTCTCCTCCTCTCCTCCTCCTCTTCTTCTCCTCCTCCTCCTCTCCTCTCCTCCTCCTCCTCTCCTCCTCCTCCTCCTCCACCTCCTCCTCCTCTCCTCCTCTCTCCTCCTCTCTCCCCTCCTCCTCTCCTCTCTTCCTCTCTCCTCCTCTCCTCCTCCTCTCTCCTCCTCCTCTCTCCTCCTCCTCTCTCCTCTCCTCTCCTCCTCCTCTCCTCTCTCCTCCTCTCCTCCTCCTCCTCCTCTCCTCCTCCTCGCCTCCTCCTCCTCCTCCTCCTCCTCCTCCTCCTCCTCCTCCTCTCCTCCCTCCTCCTCCTCCCTCCTCCTCCTCCTCCTCCACCTCCCTCCTCCTCCTACTCCTCCTCTCCTCCTCCTCCTCCTCTCCTCCTCCTCCTCCTCTCCTCCTCCTCCTCCTCCTCCTCGCCTCCTCCCTCCTCCTCCCTTCCTCCTCTCTCCTCCCCCCTCCTCCTCCCTCCTCCTCTCTCTCTCCTCCTCCCTCCTCTCCTCCTCCTCCTCCTCCTCCTCCTCCTCCTCCTCCTCCTCCTCCTCCCCTCCTCCTCCTCCTCTCCTCTCCTCCTCCTCCTCTCCTCCTCCTCTCCTCCTCTCCTCCTCCTCTCCTCCTCCTCTCCTCCTCCTCTCCTCCTCCTCTCTGTGTTTAGTTTTGTTTACAGTTTTTGTGTCGAGATGATGGATGGTTCCCCCAGGCTCTTCCTCTGTTTAACATCAAACCAAAGACCAGGTCTAAACCAGGACTAAACCAGGTCTAAACCAGGACTAAACCAGGTCTAAACCAGGACTAAACCAGGTCTAAACCAGGACTAAACCAGGACTAAACCAGGACTAAACCAGGACTAAACCAGGACTAAACCAGGACTAAAGCAGGTCTAAACCAGGACTAAACCAGGACTAAACCAGGACTAAACCAGGACTAAAGCAGGACTAAACCAGGACTAAACCAGGACTAAACCAGGACTAAACCAGGACTAAACCAGGACTAGACCTGGACTAAACCAGGACTAAAGCAGGTCTAAACCAGGACTAAACCAGGACTAAACCAGGACTAAACCAGGACTAAAGCAGGACTAAACCAGGACTAAACCAGGACTAAACCAGGACTAAACCAGGACTAAACCAGGACTAGACCTGGACTAAAGCAGATTTCGAGTCTGTAGGTTTTGGTCTCCACGTTGATCCTGTTAAACCTTCTCTCGGGGTTTCTGGTTTTACTGTGACTAAAGGAGAATGATTCTGTATCTGCTCCTCAGTCACAGCTTTGTATTTTTATATTTGAAGTTCTGATCTAACCAAAGTTCAGCAGCGCGTTTCACCATTTAATGATCTGGGACACGCCGAGACAAGACAAGCTTCAGACTGAGAGTGAAAAGTAAAAGGGCGTGTGGTGTTTCCTGCAGCAGAGTCTGACTTCGCCTCAGGCCTCGTCCCCTCTCCACTCTCAGCTTCAGTAAAACGTCTCCATCACAAACTTTTGGGCTCCACATCCACACGAAGCGTCAGTCAGGTTTTGTTCTTCTTCCTGCTGCGTGTGGAGGGAAATCTCCGAGCGGAAACACGTCTGAAGAGCAGAGAGAGCGGAGGGAGGAAGTCCTGCTGAGGTTTAGGGCCTGACGCAGGTTTTATAACGACGCTGATGAAACTGAGACCGCGGGACACCAGACAACCCCCAGAGGTCAGAGCCAGAGGTCAGAGGTCAGGGTCAGGGGTCAGGGTCAGAGTCAGAGGTCAGGGGTCAGGGTCAGAGGTCAGGGTCAGAGGTCAGGGTCAGAGGTCAGGGTCAGGGGTCAGGGTCAGAGGTCAGGGTCAGGGGTCAGGGTCAGGGTCAGAGTCAGAGGTCAGGGTCAGAGGTCAGAGGTCAGGGTCAGGGGTCAGAGGTCAGGGTCAGAGGTCAGAGGTCAGGGTCAGAGGTCAGGGGTCAGGGTCAGAGTCAGAGGTCAGGGTCAGAGGTCAGAGGTCAGAGGTCAGGGTCAGAGATCAGGGTTGGTTTAGGGCTGCGTTGGGCCCGTCGCTGAGTGCACAGGCAGGAGATTAGAGTGAATGAGGCTTTGCCCTGAGGCTTCATCAGATTCAACAGGATCTTTGTTCAGGAGGATTTATTGAGTCCCAACAGGCCTCAGCTTCACCAAAACACCAGAGCGTCAACAAACGCCGTTACCACGGAAACACCTCCATTACCATCAGGGCGTTTCCACAACAGCAACATTTGGTTCACGCGCTCTCACCTCCAGGGGGCGCTCTCACCTCCAGGGGGCGCTCTCACCTCCAGGGGGCGCTCTCACCTCCAGGGGGCGCTCTCACCTCCAGGGGGCGCTCTCACCTCCAGGGGGCGCTCTCACGTCCAGGGGGCGCTCTCACCTCCAGGGGGCGCTCTCACCTCCAGGGGGCGCTCACGCCCAGGGGCGCTCACCTCCAGGGGCGCTCACCTCCAGGGGCGCTCACGCCCAGGGGCGCTCACCTCCAGGGGCGCTCACGCCCAGGGGCGCTCACCTCCAGGGGCGCTCACGCCCAGGGGCGCTCACCTCCAGGGGGCGCTCTCACCTCCAGGGGGCGCTCTCACCTCCAGGGGGCGCTCTCACGTCCAGGGGGCGCTCTCACCTCCAGGGGGCGCTCTCACCTCCAGGGGGCGCTCTCACCTCCAGGGGGCGCTCTCACCTCCAGGGGGCGCTCTCATTTCCAATGCCCTATGTTTTTCACGTATTTTTCTTGTGTTGTTCTCATGTTCTTCTCATGTTTTTCTAGTGTTTTTCTCGTGTTTTCGACACGCTTTCAGTGGTTCTTAGGGTTCAGGTTGGGATTCTGGTTGGGGTTCAGGTTGGGGTTCTGGTTGGGGTTCAGGTTGGGGTTCAGGTTGGGGTTGGGGTTCAGGTTGGGGTTCTGGTTGGGGTTCAGGTTGGGGTTCAGGTTGGGGTTGGGGTTCAGGTTGGGGTTCTGGTTGGGGTTCTGGTTGGGGTTCTGGTTGGGGTTGGGGTTCAGGTTAGAGTTGGGGTTCTGGTTGGGGTTCTGGTTGGGGTTGGGGTTCTGGTTGGGGTTCTGGTTGGGGTTGGGGTTCTGGTTGGGGTTGGGGTTCAGGTTGGGGTTCTGGTTGGGGTTCAGGTTGGGGTTGGGGTTCTGGTTGGGGTTGGGGTTCTGGTTGGGGTTCTGGTTGGGGTTCTGGTTGGGGTTCTGGTTGGGGTTGGGGTTCTGGTTGGGGTTGGGGTTCTGGTTGGGGTTGGGGTTGGGGTTCTGGCTGGGGTTCAGGTTGGGGTTGGGGTTCAGGTTGGGGTTGGGGTTCTGGTTGGGGTTCTGGTTGGGGTTCTGGTTGGGGTTGGGGTTCTGGTTGGGGTTGGGGTTCAGGTTGGGGTTCTGGTTGGGGTTCAGGTTGGGGTTGGGGTTCTGGTTGGGGTTCAGGTTGGGGTTGGGGTTCAGGTTGGGGTTGGGGTTCAGGTTGGGGTTCAGGTTGGGGTTCTGGTTGGGGTTGGGGTTCATGGGGTTGGGGTTCTGGTTGGGTTTGGGGTTCTGGTTGGGGTTGGGGTTCTGGTTGGGGTTCTGGTTGGGGTTCAGGTTGGGGTTGGGGTTCAGGTTGGGGTTGGGGTTCTGGTTGGGTTTGGGGTTCTGGTTGGGGTTCAGGTTGGGGTTGGGGTTCTGGTTGGGGTTCTGGTTCTTACCGAGCTCGGTTACGTAGCTGAGGCCTCCTTGTGGCAGGGGGATGAACTGCGGGGCACTGCTGCCGCTGCCGTACCCGACCACGTGCCCCTCCAAACGGACCCGACCAGAACTGGACCCGGCCCGAGGAGACGGAGGGAGGAACCGGAACACGATGGTGTCCTCAGTGATGTTCACGCGAACTCGGAGCTTCAGACCAGAACCTAAACAGAACCTCTGACACATGAGACACAGAACCACCAGAACCAGACCAGAACCACACAGAACCACCAGAACCAGACCACTATACACACACACTATACATATACACACACACACACAGGTGTTTGTTTCAGGTGTTTCAGGTGTTTGTTTCAGGTGTTTCAGGTGTTTGGTTCAGGTGTTTCAGGTGTTTGGTTCAGGTGTTTCAGGTGTTTCAGGTGTTTCAGGTGTTTCAGGTGTTTGTTTCAGGTGTTTCAGGTGTTTCAGGTGTTTGGTTCAGGTGTTTGTTTCAGGTGTTTCAGGTGTTTGTTTCAGGTGTTTCAGGTGTTTGTTTCAGGTGTTTCAGGTGTTTCAGGTGTTTGTTTCAGGTGTTTCAGGTGTTTGGTTCAGGTGTTTCAGGTGTCTCAGGTGTCTCAGGTGTTTCAGGTGTTTGTTTCAGGTGTTTCAGGTATTTGTTTCAGGTGTTCGTTTCAGGTGTTTCAGGTGTCTCAGGTGTTTCAGGTGTTTGGTTCAGGTGTTTCAAGTGTTTCAGGTGTTTCAGGTGTTTGTTTCAGGTGTCTCAGGTGTCTCAGGTGTCTCAGGTGTTTCAGGTGTTTCAGGTGTTTGTTTCAGGTGTTTGGTTCAGGTGTTCGTTTCAGGTGTTCGGTTCAGGTGTTTGGTTCAGGTGTTTCAGGTGTCTCAGGTGTTTCAGGTGTTTCAGGTGTTTCAGGTGTTTGGTTCAGGTGTTTCAGGTGTTTGTTTCAGGTGTTCGTTTCAGGTGTTTCAGGTGTTTCAGGTGTTTGTTTCAGGTGTTTCAGGTGTTTGTTTCAGGTGTTTCAGGTGTTTGTTTCAGGTGTTTGTTTCAGGTGTTTCAGGTGTTTGTTTCAGGTGTTTGTTTCAGGTGTTTCAGGTGTTTCAGGTGTTTCAGGTGTTTGTTTCAGGTGTTTGTTTCAGGTGTTTCAGGTGTTTGTTTCAGGTGTTTCAGGTGTTTGTTTCAGGTGTTCGTTTCAGGTGTTTGTTTCAGGTGTTTCAGGTGTTTCAGGTGTTTCAGGTGTCTCAGGTGTTTCAGGTGTTCGTTTCAGGTGTTTCAGGTGTTTGTTTCAGGTGTTTCAGGTGTTTCAGGTGTTTGGTTCAGGTGTTTCAGGTGTTTGTTTCAGGTGTTTCAGGTGTTTGTTTCAGGTGTTTGTTTCAGGTGTTTCAGGTGTTTCAGGTGTTTGTTTCAGGTGTTTGTTTCAGGTGTTTCAGGTGTTTGTTTCAGGTGTTTCAGGTGTTTGTTTCAGGTGTTCGTTTCAGGTGTTTCAGGTGTTTGTTTCAGGTGTTTCAGGTGTTTCAGGTGTTTGGTTCAGGTGTTTCAGGTGTCTCAGGTGTCTCAGGTGTTTCAGGTGTTTCAGGTGTTTGTTTCAGGTGTTCGTTTCAGGTGTTTGTTTCAGGTGTTTCAGGTGTTTGGTTCAGGTGTTTCAGGTGTCTCAGGTGTCTCAGGTGTTTCAGGTGTTTCAGGTGTTTGTTTCAGGTGTTTCAGGTGTCTCAGGTGTCTCAGGTGTTTCAGGTGTTTCAGGTGTTTGTTTCAGGTGTTTCAGGTGTTTCAGGTGTTTGGTTCAGGTGTTTCAGGTGTTTCAGGTGTTTCAGGTGTTTGGTTCAGGTGTTTCAGGTGTTTCAGGTGTTTGTTTCAGGTGTTTCAGGTGTTTCAGGTGTTTGTTTCAGGTTTTTCAGGTGTTTGGTTCAGGTGTTTCAGGTGTTTCAGGTGTTTGGTTCAGGTGTCTCAGGTGTTTCAGGTGTTTGTTTCAGGTGTTTCAGGTGTTTCAGGTGTTTGGTTCAGGTGTTTCAGGTGTCTCAGGTGTCTCAGGTGTCTCAGGTGTTTCAGGTGTTTCAGGTGTTTCAGGTGTTTGTTTCAGGTGTTTCAGGTGTTTCAGGTGTTTGGTTCAGGTGTCTCAGGTGTTTCAGGTGTTTGTTTCAGGTGTTTGTTTCAGGTGTTTCAGGTGTTTCAGGTGTTTGGTTCAGGTGTTTCAGGTGTTTCAGGTTTTTCAGGTGTTTGGTTCAGGTGTTCGTTTCAGGTGTTTGGTTCAGGTGTTCGTTTCAGGTGTTTGGTTCAGGTGTTCGTTTCAGGTGTTTGTTTCAGGTGTTTCAGGTGTTTGTTTCAGGTGTTTCAGGTGTTTGTTTCAGGTGTTTCAGGTGTTTGTTTCAGGTGTTCGTTTCAGGTGTTTCAGGTGTTTGGTTCAGGTGTTTCAGGTGTTTCAGGTGTTTCAGGTGTTTGTTTCAGGTGTTTCAGGTGTTTGGTTCAGGTGTTTCAGGTGTCTCAGGTGCTCAGGTGCTCCAGGTGTTCGTTTCAGGTGTTTGGTTCAGGTGTTCGTTTCAGGTGTTTGGTTCAGGTGTTCGTTTCAGGTGTTTGGTTCAGGTGTTCGTTTCAGGTGTTTCAGGTGTTCGTTTCAGGTGTTTGTTTCAGGTGTTTCAGGTGTTCGTTTCAGGTGTTTGTTTCAGGTGTTTCAGGTGTTTGTTTCAGGTGTTTCAGGTGTTTGTTTCAGGTGTTTCAGGTGTTTGTTTCAGGTGTTCGTTTCAGGTGTTTCAGGTGTTTGGTTCAGGTGTTTCAGGTGTTTCAGGTGTTTGTTTCAGGTGTTTCAGGTGTTTGGTTCAGGTGTTTCAGGTGTCTCAGGTGTTTCAGGTGTTTCAGGTGTTCGTTTCAGGTGTTTGGTTCAGGTGTTCGTTTCAGGTGTTTGGTTCAGGTGTTCGTTTCAGGTGTTTGGTTCAGGTGTTCGTTTCAGGTGTTTCAGGTGTTCGTTTCAGGTGTTTGTTTCAGGTGTTTCAGGTGTTTGTTTCAGGTGTTTGTTTCAGGTGTTTCAGGTGTTTGTTTCAGGTGTTTCAGGTGTTTGTTTCAGGTGTCTGCTCCAGGTGTTTCAGGTGCTCTGGTTCCAGGTGTTTCAGGTGCTCTCAGGTGTTTGTTTCCAGGTGTTTCAGGTGTTTGGTTCCAGGTGTTTCCAGGTGTCCCAGGTGTTTCAGGTGCTCAGGTGTTTCAGGTGTTTGGTCCAGGTGTTTGGTCCAGGTGTCTCGTTTCAGGTGTCTGCTTCAGGTGCTTTGGTTCAGGTGTCTCGTTTCAGGTGCTTTCAGGTGTCTGCGTTTCAGGTGTTTGTTTCCAGGTGCTCAGGTTTTCGTTTCAGGTGTTTGTTTCAGGTGTTTCAGGTGTTTGTTTCAGGTGTTTCAGGTGTTTGTTTCAGGTGTTTCAGGTGTTTGTTTCCAGGTGTTCTGCTCCAGGTGTTTCCAGGTGTTTGGTCCAGGTGTTTCTGCAGGTGTTTCAGGTGTTTGTTTCAGGTGCTCCAGGTGTTTGGTTCCAGGTGTTTCAGGTGTCTCAGGTGTTTCCAGGTGTTTCAGGTGTCTCTTCAGGTGCTCTGGTTCCAGGTGTCCGGCTCAGGTGCCTTGGTTCAGGTGTCTCGTTTCAGGTGCTCTGGTCCAGGTGTCTGCTTCCAGGTGCTCCAGGTGTCTGCCGTTTCCAGGTGCTCTGTTTCCAGGTGTTTCAGGTGCCTGTTTCCAGGTGTTTGTTTCCAGGTGCTCCAGGTGTTTGTTTCAGGTGCTCAGGTGTTTGTTTCAGGTGTCTGCTCCAGGTGCTCTCAGGTGCCTGGGTCCAGGTGCTCCAGGTGCTCCAGGTGCCTGTTTCCAGGTGCTCCAGGTGCTCTGGTCCAGGTGCTCCAGGTGTCCCAGGTGTTTCCAGGTGTTTCCAGGTGCTCTGGTTCCAGGTGTCTGCTTCCAGGTGCCTGGTCCAGGTGTCTGCCTCCAGGTGTCCGTTTCAGGTGCTCTGGTTCCAGGTGTCTCGTTTCAGGTGCCTGGTCCAGGTGCTCCAGGTGTCCCAGGTGCTCTGTGTGCCTGGTCCAGGTGTCTGCTCCAGGTGCTCCAGGTGCTCTGCGTGCTCTGGTCCAGGTGCTCCAGGTGTTTCCAGGCCTTCAGGTGTTTGTCCAGGTGTCTGCTCAGGTGCTCTGGTCCAGGTGTTCCGTTTCAGGTGTTTGGTCCAGGTGTCTGCTTCCAGGTGTTTGCTCCAGGTGCTCAGGTGTTTGTCTCCAGGTGCCTCCAGGTGTTTGTTTCAGGTGCTCAGGTGTTTGCTCCAGGTGTCCGCTCCAGGTGCTCCAGGTGCTCTGGTCCAGGTGCTCAGGTGTTTCAGGTGTTTCCAGGTGTTTGTCTCAGGTGCTCCAGGTGCTCTGGTCCAGGTGCTCCAGGTGTCCCAGGTGCTCCAGGTGCTCCAGGTGTCTCGTTTCAGGTGTTTGGTCCAGGTGTCTCGCTTCAGGTGTTTGGTCCAGGTGTCTCGTTTCAGGTGCTCTGGTCCAGGTGTCCGCTTCAGGTGCTCCAGGTGTCTCGTTTCAGGTGTTTGTTCAGGTGTTTCAGGTGTCTCGCTTCAGGTGTTTGCTCAGGTGTTTCCAGGTGCTCTGTTTCAGGTGTTTCAGGTGCTCTTGCAGGTGCTTTCCAGGTGCTTTGTTTCAGGTGTCTGCTCCAGGTGCTCCAGGTGTTTGGTCCAGGTGCTCCAGGTGTTTCAGGTGTTTGTTTCCAGGTGCTCTGCAGGTGCTCTGGTCCAGGTGCTCCAGGTGTCCAGGTGCCTCCAGGTGCTCCAGGTGTCTGCCTCAGGTGCTCTGGTCCAGGTGTCTGCTCAGGTGTTTGGTTCCAGGTGTTCCGCTTCAGGTGTTTGGTTCCAGGTGTCTGCTCCAGGTGTTTCAGGTGTCTGCTTCAGGTGTTTGTTCCAGGTGTTTCAGGTGTTTGTTTCAGGTGTTTGTTTCAGGTGTTTCAGGTGTTTGTTTCAGGTGTTTCAGGTGTTTGTTTCAGGTGTTCGTTTCAGGTGTTTCAGGTGTTTGGTTCAGGTGTTTCAGGTGTTTCAGGTGTTTGTTTCAGGTGTTTCAGGTGTTTGGTTCAGGTGTTTCAGGTGTCTCAGGTGTTTCAGGTGTTTCAGGTGTTCGTTTCAGGTGTTTGGTTCAGGTGTTCGTTTCAGGTGTTTGGTTCAGGTGTTCGTTTCAGGTGTTTGGTTCAGGTGTTCGTTTCAGGTGTTTCAGGTGTTCGTTTCAGGTGTTTGTTTCAGGTGTTTCAGGTGTTTGTTTCAGGTGTTTGTTTCAGGTGTTTCAGGTGTTTGTTTCAGGTGTTTCAGGTGTTTGTTTCAGGTGTTTCAGGTGTTTGTTTCAGGTGTTCGTTTCAGGTGTTTCAGGTGTTTGGTTCAGGTGTTTCAGGTGTTTCAGGTGTTTGTTTCAGGTGTTTCAGGTGTTTGGTTCAGGTGTTTCAGGTGTCTCAGGTGTTTCAGGTGTTTCAGGTGTTCGTTTCAGGTGTTTGGTTCAGGTGTTCGTTTCAGGTGTTTGGTTCAGGTGTTCGTTTCAGGTGTTTGGTTCAGGTGTTCGTTTCAGGTGTTTCAGGTGTTCGTTTCAGGTGTTTGTTTCAGGTGTTTCAGGTGTTTGTTTCAGGTGTTTGTTTCAGGTGTTTCAGGTGTTTGTTTCAGGTGTTTCAGGTGTTTGTTTCAGGTGTTCGTTTCAGGTGTTTCAGGTGTTTGGTTCAGGTGTTTCAGGTGTTTCAGGTGTTTGTTTCAGGTGTTTCAGGTGTTTGGTTCAGGTGTTTCAGGTGTCTCAGGTGTTTCAGGTGTTTCAGGTGTTTGGTTCAGGTGTTCGTTTCAGGTGTTTGGTTCAGGTGTTCGTTTCAGGTGTTCGTTTCAGGTGTTTGGTTCAGGTGTTCGTTTCAGGTGTTTGGTTCAGGTGTTTCAGGTGTCTCAGGTGTTTCAGGTGTTTGGTTCAGGTGTTCGTTTCAGGTGTTTGGTTCAGGTGTTCGGTTCAGACAGATGGAGTAAAACTGTTTCAGTGAAAGAAATGCCTTTGGCCTCTGACCTGTGTGGACGAGCTGCGTCTCCGTCACGATACATCCCATCATCAACATCAGAACCAGCGCCGCCGTCTCCATGGCAACACCACCCGCAGCGTCCAATCAGAGCGCAGGACACAGGAGGGTCACCCGCAGCGTCCAATCAGAGCGCAGGACACAGGAGGGTCACCCGCAGCGTCCAATCAGAGCGCAGGACACAGGAGGGTCACCCGCAGCGTCCAATCAGAGCGCAGGACACAGGACGTCCAGAAATGCAAAACTGAGGCAAAAACTGCAGAAAGACGATTCAATGTGGGAAAAATAAGGAAGAAAAGTGGATAATGTAAAAGAGTAAAATATAAAAGAGTAAAATATAAAAGAGTAAAATATAAAAGTGTAAAATATAAAAGAGTAAAATATAAAAGAGTAAAATATAAAAGAGTAAAATATAAAAGAGTAAAATATAAAAGAGTAAAATATAAAAGAGTAAAATATAAAAGAGTAAAGCCAAGTCTGTGTCAGAGACTCGAGCTCTGGACTCACACAAACCCCAAAACCCCAAACACCTCGTTTATAAAACCCACAGGACCCGCCCCCTCAGGGAACAGGACCCGCCCCCTCAGGGAACAGCCAATCACAGCACAGGACAAACACAGGACCCGCCCCCTCAGGGAATAGGACCCGCCCCCTCAGGGAACAGCCAATCACAGCACAGGACAAACACAGGACCCGCCCCCTCAGGGAACAGGACCCGCCCCCTCAGGGAACAGCCAATCACAGCACAGGACAAACACAGGACCCGCCCCCTCAGGGAACAGCCAATCACAGCACAGGACACAAAACATGCACCGCTTAAAAAAAAAGTACAACTTTTTTTTACAAATACTGAACCAGGACTAAACCAGGACTACAGAGGGTCTAAAGAGGGTCTAAACCAGGTCTAAAGAGGGTCTAAACCAGGTCTAAAGAGGGTCTAAACCAGGTCTAAAGAGGGTCTAAACCAGGTCTAAAGAGGGTCTAAACCAGGTCTAAAGAGGGTCTAAACCAAGACTACAGAGGGTCTAAAGAGGGTCTAAACCAGGTCTAAAGAGGGTCTAAACCAGGTCTAAAGAGGGTCTAAACCAGGTCTAAAGAGGGTCTAAACCAGGTCTAAAGAGGGTCTAAACCAGGTCTAAAGAGGGTCTAAACCAGGTCTAAAGAGGGTCTAAACCAGGACTACAGAGGGTCTAAAGAGGGTCTAAACCAGGTCTAAAGAGGGTCTAAACCAGGTCTAAAGAGGGTCTAAACCAGGTCTAAAGAGGGTCTAAACCAGGACTACAGAGGGTCTAAAGAGGGTCTAAACCAGGTCTAAAGAGGGTCTAAACCAGGTCTAAAGAGGGTCTAAACCAGGTCTAAAGAGGGTCTAAACCAGGTCTAAAGAGGGTCTAAACCAGGTCTAAAGAGGGTCTAAACCAGGTCTAAAGAGGGTCTAAACCAGGACTACAGAGGGTCTAAAGAGGGTCTAAACCAGGTCTAAAGAGGGTCTAAACCAGGTCTAAAGAGGGTCTAAACCACGACTAACGAGGTTTTAAAACAGGTCTAAAGAGGGTCTAAACCAGGACTAAAGAGGGTCTAAACCAGGTCTAAAGAGGGTCTAAACCAGGTCTAAAGAGGGTCTAAACCAGGACTACAGAGGGTCTAAAGAGGGTCTAAACCAGGACTACAGAGGGTCTAAACCAGGACTACAGAGGGTCTAAAGAGGGTCTAAACCAGGTCTAAAGAGGGTCTAAACCAGGTCTAAAGAGGGTCTAAACCAGGACTAAACCAGATCTAAACCAGGACTAAAGGACTAAACCAGGACTGAACCAGGTCTAAACCAGGTCTAAACCAGAACTGAACCAGGTCTAAACCAGGACTAAACCAGGACTGAACCAGGTCTAAACCGGGACTAAACCAGATCTAAACCAGGACTAAAGGACTAAACCAGGACTGAACCAGGACTAAACCAGGTCTAAACCAGAATTGAACCAGGTCTAAACCAGGACTAAACCAGGACTGAACCAGGTCTAAACCGGGACTAAACCAGGACTAAACCAGGACTGAACCAGGTCTAAACCGGGACTAAACCAGGACTAAACCAGGACTGAACCAGGACTAAACCAGGACTAAACCAGGACTAAACCAGGACTAAACCGGGACTAAACCGGGACTAAACCAGGACTGAACCAGGTCTAAACCAGGACTAAACCAGGACTGAACCAGGTCTAAACCGGGACTAAACCAGATCTAAACCAGGACTAAAGGACTAAACCAGGACTGAACCAGGACTAAACCAGGTCTAAACCAGAACTGAACCAGGTCTAAACCAGGACTAAACCAGGACTGAACCAGGTCTAAACCGGGACTAAACCAGGACTAAACCAGGACTAAACCAGGACTAAACCAAGTCTAACCCAAAACTAAAGCAGCTCTAAACCAGGTCTAAACCAGGACTAAACCAGGACTAAAGCAGGTCTGAAGCAGATGCCCTGATTCTGACCCGGCGTCCTGTCGTTCTTGTCGTTCGTGTCGTTCTTGTCGTTTTCAGACTCTTTTGTGAGTCGCTCTTTGTGGATTCTGAACTTTCTCTGGTCTAAAAACACAGTCGACTTCTCGGTTTAAGGTTTTGTGAGTGACGAAGGATTTGGACCCAAAACCTTCACACAAACATCAGTCTGTCAGCGAGAGGGAAGGAGAGAGGAGGGAGGAGAGAGGAGAGAGGAGAGGAGGAGAGAGAAGAGGAGAGAGGAGAGAGGAGGGAGGAGGGAGGAGAGGAGAGGAGGGAGGAGAGGAGGGAGGAGAGAGGGAGAGGAGGGAGGAGAGAGGGAGAGGAGAGGAGGGAGGAGAGAGGAGAGGAGGGAGGAGAGAGGGAGAGGAGAGGAGGAGATAGGAGAGGAGGAGGAGAGATGAGAGAGGAGGGAGGAGATAGGAGAGGAGGAGGAGAGATGAGAGAGGAGAGAGGAGGGAGGAGAGAGGAGAGGAGAGAGGAGAGAGGAGAGGAGAGAGGAGGGAGGAGAGAGGAGGGAGGAGGAGGAGAGAGGAGGGAGGAGAGAGGAGGGAGGAGAGAGGAGAGAGGAGAGAGGAGAGAGGAGAGAGGAGAGAGGAGTCAGGAGAGAGGAGAGAGGAGGGAGGAGAGAGGAGAGAGGAGAGGAGAGAGGAGGGAGCGGGGAGGAGAGGGGAGGGAGGAGGGAGGAGAGAGAGGAGGAGGGAGGAGAGGAGGGAGGAGAGAGGAGAGAGGAGGGAGGAGAGAGGAGGGAGGAGAGAGGAGAGAGGAGAGAGGAGGGAGGAGAGAGGAGAGAGGAGGGAGGAGAGAGGAGGGAGGAGAGATGAGAGAGGATAGGGGCGTGGAGAGAGGAGAGAGAAGAGGAGCGAGGAGAGAGGAGAGAGGAGGGAGGAGAGAGGAGGGAGGAGAGAGGAGGGAGGAGAGAGGAGAGAGGAGGGAGGAGGGAGGAGAGAGGAGAGGAGGGAGGAGAGAGGAGAGAGGAGAGGAGAGAGGAGAGAGGAGAGAGAAGAGGAGAGACGAGAGTGGAAAGAGGAGAGAGGAGGGAGGAGAGAAGAGAGAGGAGGGAGGACAGAGGAGAGTGGAGGGAGGAGAGAAGAGGGAGGAGGGAGGAGAGAGGAGAGGAGGGAGGAGAGAGGAGAGGAGGGAGGAGAGAGGAGAGGAGGGAAGGAGAGAGGAGAGAGGAGGGAGGAGAGGAGAGAAGGAGAGAGGAGAGAGGAGGGAGGAGAGAGGAGAGGAGGGAGGAGAGAGGAGTGAGGAGAGGAGGGAGGAGAGAGGAGTGAGGAGAGGAAGGAGGAGAGAGGAGTGAGGAGAGGAGGGAGGAGAGAGGAGTGAGGAGAGGAGGAGAGAGGAGTGAGGAGAGGAGGGAGGAGAGAGGAGTGAGGAGAGGAGGGAGGAGAGAGGAGAGGAGGGAGGAGAGAGGAAAGAGGAGGGAGGAGTGAGGAGAGGAGGGAGGAGAGAGGAGTGAGGAGAGGAGGGAGGAGAGAGTAGAGAGGAGAGGAGGGAGGAGAGAGGAAAGAGGAGGGAGGAGAGAGGAGAGAGGAGAGGAGGGAGCAGAGAGGAGAGGAGGAGAGAGAAGAGGAGGGAGGAGAGAGGAGGGAGGAGAGGAGGCAGGAGAGAGGAGAGAGGAGGGAGGAGGGAGGAGAGAGGAGGGAGGAGAGGAGGGAAGGAGAGAGGAGGGAGGAGAGGAGGGAAGGAGAGAGGAGAGAGGAGGGAGGAGAGAGGAGGAGGGAGGAGAGAGGAGGGAGGAGAGAGGAGAGAGGAGGGAGGAGAGAGGAGAGAGGAGAGGAGGAGAGGAGGGAGGAGAGAGGAGGGAGGAGTGAGGAGAGGAGGGAGGAGAGAGGAGTGAGGAGAGGAGGGAGGAGAGAGGAGGAGGGAGGAGAGAGGAGGGAGAAGAGAGGAAAGAGGAGGGAGGAGAGAGGAGAGGAGGGAGGAGAGAGGAAAGAGGAGGGAGGAGAGAGGAGAGGAGGGAGGAGAAAAGGGAGGAGAGAGGAGGGAGGAGTGAGGAGAGGAGAGAGGAGTGAGGAGAGGAGGGAGGAGAGAGGAGTGAGGAGAGGAGGGAGGAGAGAGGAGAGAGGAGAGGAGGGAGGAGAGAGGAAAGAGGAGTGAGGAGAGGAGGGAGGAGAGAGGAGAGAGGAGAGGAGGGAGGAGAGAGGAAAAAGGAGGGAGGAGAGAGGAGAGAGGAGAGGAGGAGAGGAGGGAGGAGAGAGGAGGGAGGAGAGAGGAGAGGAGGAGAGGAAGAGAGAGGAGAAAAAACAGAACAGAGGTGAGGAGCTGAAAGACAAAAATGAAGCTTCTACACAGAACAAACAGAAGAGAACACATCCCTCGTGCACGCTCACCCCCTCGTGCACGCTCACCTCCCTCGTGCACGCTCACCTCCCTCGTGCACGCTCACCCCCTCGTGCACGCTCACCCCCTCGTGCACGCTCACCCCCTCGTGCACGCTCACCCCCTCGTGCACGCTCACCCCCTCGTGCACGCTCACCTCCCTCGTGCACGCTCACCCCCTCGTGCACGCTCACCTCCCTCGTGCACGCCACATCCTCGTGGCACGCCACCCTCGTGCACGCCACCTCTCGCACGCCACCCTCGTGCACGCCACCCCTGGTGCACGCCACCTCCTCGCACGCCACCTCCTCGTGCACGCTCACCCCTCGCACGCCACCTCCTCGCACGCCACCCCTGCACGCCACCCTCGCACGCCACTTCCTCGTGCACGCCACTTCGCGGCATCGCCACCTCCTCGCACGCCACCTCCTCGCGGCACGCCACCCTCGCACGCCACCCCTCGCACGCCACCTCCTCGTGCACGCCACCTCCTCGTGCACGCCACCTCCACGCCACCTCCTCGTGCACGCCACCCCTCGTGCACGCCACCCCTGCGGTGCACGCCACCCTCGTGCACGCCACCCTCGCACGCCACCTCCCTCGTGCACGCCACCCCTCGCACGCCACCTCCTCGCGGCACGCCACATCCTCGCGGCACGCCACTTCTCGCACGCCACCTCCTCGCGGCACGCCACTTTCGCACGCCACCCTGGTGCACGCCACCTCCTCGCACGCCACTTCCTCGTGCACGCCACCCCTCGCGGCACGCCACCTCCTGCGGCACGCCACCCTCGCACGCCACCCTCGCACGCCACCTCCTCGCGGCACGCCACCCTCGCACGCCACCTCCTCGTGCACGCCACCTCCTCGCGCACGCCACCTCCCTCGCACGCCACCCTTCGCACGCCACTTCTCGTGCACGCCACCTCCTCGTGGCACGCCACCTCCTCCCTCGCACGCCACCTCCACGCCACCTCCTGCGGCACGCCACCTCGTGCACGCCACTGCCGTGCACGCCACCCTCGCGGCACGCCACCTCCTCGCACGCCACCTCCTCGTGCACGCCACCTCCACGCCACCTCCTCGTGCACGCCACCTCTCGCACGCCACCTCGTGCACGCCACTTCTCGCACGCCACCCCATCGCACGCCACTCCTCGTGCACGCCACCCTCGCACGCCACTCTCGCGTGCACGCCACTTTCGCACGCCACTCTCACGCCACTCGTGCACGCCACCCTCGTGCACGCCACCTCGCTCACGCCACCTCCTCGCACGCCACCTCTCGTGCACGCCACCTCCTCGCGGCACGCCACCCTCGTGCACGCCACTCACGCCCGCGGCACGCTCACCCTCGTGCACGCCACCTTCCTCGCGGCACGCCACTTCTCGGCACGCCACCTCCACGCCACCTTCCTCGCGGCACGCCACTTCGTGCACGCCACTCGCGGCACGCCACCTCCTCGCACGCCACCTCCCGGCACGCCACTTCTCTCACGCCACTCGGCACGCTCACCCCTCGTGCACGCCACTTCCACGCCACTCGTGCACGCCACTTCACGCTCGCACGCTCACCCCTCGTGCACGCCACCCTCGCACGCCACTTCCTCGCACGCACGCCACTCCCTCGCGCACGCCACTTCCTGCGGCACGCCACTTCCTCGTGCACGCCACTCGCAGGCACGCCACCCCTCGGCACGCCACCCTCGCGCACGCCACTTCGCACGCCACCTCCTGCACGCCACTTCACGCCATTTCGTGCACGCCACCTCTCGTGCACGCCTGCACGCCCTCGTGCACGCCACCTCTCGTGCACGCCACTTCCTCGCACGCCACTCTCGCGGCACGCCACCCTCGCACGCCACCCTTCGCACGCCACTTCACGCCACTCCACTCGCGCGCCACCTCACGCCACGCCACTCCACGCCACTGCACGCCACTCTCACGCCACCCTCGCACGCCACGCCACCCTCGCACGCCACCCTCGTGCACGCTCACAGACACAGACACTTCAGACTTTTAAGAGATAAAAGTAACATTTTTAAGATTTTCAGCAACAGAAAAGTTCAAAATGTGATTTTTATAAACAGAAAAAAAAAAAAAATTTAAGTCCAAAACATCATCAAACCAAAGGCACCGACACTTCAGACAGGAGCAGGCAGGAACAAGCAGGAGCAGATAAACAGAAGTGTAGAAGCAGAAGCCTTACACCTGCATCTGACCCGTCCCGCAGTGTGTCTGGGTTACTCTGTCAGGAGGCTGGACTCACAGTTTGGTTTGTCTGAGGTCAAAGGTCAAGTCTGTGGAGAAGCGCTGGAGAATTCTGAACGTCTGAAACAGAAAAAGAGTGTTCAGTGTGTTCAGTGTTCAGTGTGTTCAGTGTTCAGTGCGTTCAGTGTTCAATGTGTTCAGTGTGTTCAGTGTTCAGTGCGTTCAGTGTTCAATGTGTTCAGTGTTCAGTGTGTTCAGTGTTCAGTGTGTTCAGTGTGTTCAGTGTGTTCAGTGTTCAGTGTGTTCAGTGTTCAGTGCGTTCAGCGTTCAATGTGTTCAGTGTGTTCAGTGTGTTCAGTGTTAAGTGTGTTCAGTGTGTTCAGTGTTCAGTGTGTTCAGTGTGTTCAGCGTTCAATGTTCAGTGTGTTCAGTGTGTTCAGTGTGTTCAGTGTTAAGTGTGTTCAGTGTGTTCAGTGTTCAGTGTGTTCAGTGTGTTCAGTGTGTTCAGCGTTCAATGTTCAGTGTGTTCAGTGTTCAATGTGTTCAGTGTGTTCAGTGTGTTTAGTGTGTTCAGTGTTCAGTGTGTTTAGTGTGTTCAGTGTTCAGTGTGTTTAGTGTGTTCAGTGTTCAATGTGTTCAGTGTTCAGTGCGTTCAGTGTGTTTAGTGTGTTCAGTGTTCAGTGTGTTTAGTGTGTTCAGTGTTCAATGTGTTCAGTGTTCAGTGCGTTCAGTGTGTTTAGTGTGTTCAGTGCGTTCAGTGTGTTCAGTGTGTTCAGTGTGTTCAGTGTGTTCAGTGTTCAGTGTGTTCAGTGTGTTCAGTGTTCAGTGTTCAATGCGTTCAGTGTTCAATGTGTTTAGTGTTCAGTGTGTTCAGTGTTCAGTGTTCAGTGCATTGTGTGTTCAGTGTTCAGTGCGTTCAGTGTTCAATGTGTTCAGTGCGTTCAGTGTGTTTAGTGTTCAGTGTGTTTAGTGTGTTTACTGTGTTCAGTGTGTTCAGTGTTCAATGTGTTCAGTGTGTTCAGTGTTCAGTGTGTTCAATGTGTTCAGTGCGTTCAGTGTGTTGTGTGTGTTTAGTGTGTTCAGTGCGTTCAGTGTGTTTAGTGTGTTCAGTGTTCAATGTGTTCAGTGTGTTCAGTGTGTTCAGTGTGTTCAGTGTTCAATGTGTTCAGTGTGTTCAGTGTTCAATGTGTTCAGTGTTCAGTGTGTTCAGTGTTCAGTGTGTTCAGTGTGTTTAGTGTGTTCAGTGTTCAATGTGTTCAGTGTTCAGTGCGTTCAGTGTGTTCAGTGTGTTCAGTGTTCAGTGTGTTTAGTGTGTTCAGTGTTCAGTGTGTTCAGTGTTCAATGTGTTCAGTGTGTTCAGTGCGTTCAGTGTGTTTAGTGTGTTCAGTGTTCAATGTTCAGTGTGTTCAGTGTTCAATGTGTTCAGTGTGTTCAGTGTTCAATGTGTTCAGTGTGTTCAGTGTGTTCAGTGTGTTCAGTGTGTTTAGTGTGTTCAGTGTTCAGTGCGTTCAGTGTTCAGTGCGTTCAGTGTGTTCAGTGTGTTCAGTGTTCAGTGTTCAGTGTGTTCAGTGTTCAGTGTGTTCAGTGTGTTCAGTGTGTTCAGTGTGTTCAGTGTTCAGTGTGTTCAGTGTTCAGTGTGTTCAGTGTTCAGTGTGTTCAGCGTTCAGTGCGTTCAGTGTTCAGCGTGTTCAGTGTGTTCAGTGTTCAGCGTGTTCAGCGTGTTCAGTGTTCAGCGTGTTCAGCGTGTTCAGTGTGTTCAGTGTTCAGTGTGTTCAGTGTTCAGTGCGTTCAGTGCGTTCAATGTGTTCAGTGCGTTCAGTGTGTTCAGTGTTCAGTGTGTTCAGTGTTCAGTGTGTTCAATGTGTTCAGTGCGTTCAGTGTGTTCAGTGTTCAGTGTGTTCAGTGTGTTCAATGTGTTCAGTGTGTTCAGTGTTCAGTGTGTTCAGTGTTCAGTGTTCAGTGTGTTCAGTGTGTTCAGTGTGTTCAGTGTGTTCAGTGTGTTCAGTGTGTTCAATGTGTTCAGTGTTCAGTGTGTTCAGTGTTCAGTGTGTTCAGTGTTCAGTGTTCAGTGTGTTCAGTGCGTTCAGTGTGTTCAGTGTGTTCAGTGCGTTCAGTGTTCAGTGTGTTCAGTGTTCAGTGCGTTCAGTGTTCAGTGCGTTCAGTGTGTTCAGTGTTCAGTGTGTTCAGTGCGTTCAGTGTTCAGTGTGTTCAGTGTGTTCAGTGTTCAGTGTTCAGTGCGTTCAGTGTTCAGTGCGTTCAGTGTTCAGTGCGTTCAGTGTGTTCAGTGTTCAGTGTGTTCAGTGTGTTCAGTGTTCAGTGTGTTCAGTGTGTTCAGTGTGTTCAGTGTTCAGTGTTCAGTGTGTTCAGTGTTCAGTGTGTTCAGTGTGTTCAGTGTTCAGTGTGTTCAGTGTTCAGTGTGTTCAGTGTTCAGTGTGTTCAGTGTGTTCAGTGTTCAGTGTTCAGTGTGTTCAGTGTGTTCAGTGTTCAGTGTGTTCAGTGTGTTCAGTGTTCAGTGTGTTCAGTGTTCAGTGTGTTCAGTGTGTTCAGTGTGTTCAGTGTTCAGTGTGTTCAGTGTGTTCAGTGTGTTCAGTGTTCAGTGTGTTCAGTGTGTTCAGTGTGTTCAGTGTTCAGTGTGTTCAGTGTGTTCAGTGTGTTCAGTGTTCAGTGTGTTCAGTGTGTTCAGTGTTCAGTGTGTTCAGTGTGTTCAGTGTGTTCAGTGTGTTCAGTGTTCAGTGTGTTCAGTGTTCAGTGTGTTCAGTGTGTTCAGTGTTCAGTGTGTTCAGTGTGTTCAGTGTGTTCAGTGTTCAGTGTTCAGTGTGTTCAGTGTTCAGTGTGTTCAGTGTGTTCAGTGTGTTCAGTGTGTTCAGTGTGTTCAGTGTTCAGTGTGTTCAGTGTTCAGTGTGTTCAGTGTTCAGTGTTCAGTGTTCAGTGCGTTCAGTGTTCAGTGTTCAGTGTGTTCAGTGTGTTCAGTGTGTTCAGTGTGTTCAGTGTGTTCAGTGTTCAGTGTGTTCAGTGTGTTCAGTGTTCAGTGTGTTCAGTGTGTTCAGTGTTCAGTGTGTTCAGTGTGTTCAGTGTGTTCAGTGTTCAGTGTGTTCAGTGTGTTCAGTGCGTTCAGTGTTCAGTGTGTTCAATACTTGTACCTGTCCACTGTGTGCAGGTGGCGGGGGCGGGGCCTGTGTGCAGCGGGGCGGGGCCTGTGGGCAAGGGGGCGGGGTCAGCACATGGTCATCATAGCGACGGTAGGACTGAGCCAAGACCGGGGACTCGGACTCAAACGGGATCTGGAATCTGGACTGGTCCCACTTCAGTCCATCCGAACTGTAACAAAACCAGGAGTAAACCAAGACTAAACCAGGACTAAACCAGGAGTAGACCAGGACTAAACCAGGAGTAGACCAGGACTGAACCAGGACTAAACCAGGACTAAACCAGGACTAAACCAGGAGTAAACCAGGACTAAACCAGGAGTAAACCCAGGACTAAACCAGGTCTAAACCAGGTCTAAACCAGGACTAAACCAGGACTAAACCAGGAGTAGACCAGGACTAAACCAGGACTAAACCAGGACTAAACCAGGAGTAGACCAGGACTAAACCAGGACTAAACCAGGAGTAAACCCAGGACTAAACCAGGTCTAAACCAGGTCTAAACCAGGACTAAACCAGGACTAAACCAGGACTAAACCAGGAGTAAACCCAGGACTAAACCAGGAGTAAACCCAGGACTAAACCAGGTCTAAACCAGGACTAAACCAGGAGTAAACCAGGACTAAACCAGGTCTAAACCAGGACTAAACCAGGACTAAACCAGGTCTAAACCAGGTCTAAACCAGGTCTAAACCAGGACTAAACCAGGACTAAACCAGGAGTAAACCCAGGACTAAACCAGGTCTAAACCAGGACTAAACCAGGACTAAACCAGGAGTAAACCCAGGACTAAACCAGGAGTAAACCAGGACTAAACCAGGAGTAAACCAGGACTAAACCAGGACTAAACCAGGTCTAAACCAGGAGTAAACCAGGAGTAAACCAGGACTAAACCAGGTCTAAACCAGGACTAAACCAGGAGTAGACCAGGACTAAACCAGGACTAAACCAGGAGTAAACCCAGGACTAAACCAGGTCTAAACCAGGTCTAAACCAGGACTAAACCAGGACTAAACCAGGACTAAACCAGGAGTAAACCCAGGACTAAACCAGGTCTAAACCAGGACTAAACCAGGACTAAACCAGGAGTAAACCCAGGACTAAACCAGGAGTAAAACCAGGACTAAACCAGGTCTAAACCAGGACTAAACCAGGAGTAAACCAGGACTAAACCAGGTCTAAACCAGGACTAAACCAGGACTAAACCAGGTCTAAACCAGGTCTAAACCAGGACTAAACCAGGAGTAAACCAGGACTAAACCAGGACTAAACCAGGTCTAAACCAGGAGTAAACCAGGAGTAAACCAGGACTAAACCAGGTCTAAACCAGGACTAAACCAGGACTAAACCAGGTCTAAACCAGGACTAAACCAGGAGTAAACCAGGACTAAACCAGGACTAAACCAGGTCTAAACCAGGACTAAACCAGGAGTAAACCAGGACTAAACCAGGACTAAACCAGGTCTAAACCAGGAGTAAACCAGGAGTAAACCAGGACTAAACCAGGTCTAAACCAGGACTAAACCAGGAGTAAACCAGGACTAAACCAGGTCTAAACCAGGACTAAACCAGGACTAAACCAGGTCTAAACCAGGTCTAAACCAGGACTAAACCAGGAGTAAACCAGGACTAAACCAGGTCTAAACCAGGACTAAACCAGGTCTAAACCAGGACTAAACCAGGACTAAACCAGGTCTAAACCAGGTCTAAACCAGGACTAAACCAGGAGTAAACCAGGACTAAACCAGGACTAAACCAGGTCTAAACCAGGACTAAACCAGGACTAAACCAGGACTAAACCAGGTCTAAACCAGGTCTAAACCAGGACTAAACCAGGAGTAAACCAGGACTAAACCAGGACTAAACCAGGTCTAAACCAGGACTAAACCAGGAGTAAACCAGGACTAAACCAGGACTAAACCAGGTCTAAATCAGGACTAAACCAGGAGTAAACCAGGACTAAACCAGGACTAAACCAGGTCTAAACCAGGACTAAACCAGGACTAAACCAGGTCTAAACCAGGACTAAACCAGGTCAAAACCAGGACTAAACCAGGACTAAACCAGGTCAAAACCAGGACTAAACCAGGACTAACCCAGGTCTAAAGCAGGACTAAACCAGGTCTAAACCAGGACTAAACCAGGAGTAAACCAGGACTAAACCAGGACTAAACCAGGTCTAAACCAGGACTAACCCAGGTCTAAACCAGGACTAAACCAGGAGTAAACCAGGACTAAACCAGGACTAAACCAGGTCTAAACCAGGACTAAACCAGGTCTAAACCAGGACTAAACCAGGAGTAAACCAGGACTAAACCAGGACTAAACCAGGTCTAAACCAGGACTAACCCAGGTCTAAACCAGGACTAAACCAGGAGTAAACCAGGACTAAACCAGGACTAAACCAGGTCTAAACCAGGACTAAACCAGGTCTAAACCAGGACTAAACCAGGAGTAAACCAGGTCTAAACCAGGACTAAACCAGGTCTAAACCAGGACTAAACCAGGTCTAAACCAGGACTAACCCAGGTCTAAACCAGGACTAAACCAGGACTAAACCAGGTCTAAACCAGGTCTAAACCAGGTCTAAACCAGGACTAAACCAGGAGTAAACCAGGACTAAACCAGGACTAAACCAGGTCTAAACCAGGACTAACCCAGGTCTAAACCAGGACTAAACCAGGAGTAAACCAGGACTAAACCAGGACTAAACCAGGTCTAAACCAGGACTAAACCAGGTCTAAACCAGGACTAAACCAGGAGTAAACCAGGACTAAACCAGGACTAAACCAGGTCTAAATCAGGACTAAACCAGGAGTAAACCAGGACTAAACCAGGACTAAACCAGGTCTAAACCAGGACTAAACCAGGACTAAACCAGGTCTAAACCAGGACTAAACCAGGACTAAACCAGGACTAAACCAGGACTAAACCAGGTCAAAACCAGGACTAAACCAGGACTAACCCAGGTCTAAAGCAGGACTAAACCAGGACTAAACCAGGTCTAAACCAGGTCTAAACCAGGACTAAACCAGGAGTAAACCAGGACTAACCCAGGTCTAAACCAGGACTAAACCAGGACTAAACCAGGTCTAAACCAGGTCTAAACCAGGACTAAACCAGGAGTAAACCAGGACTAACCCAGGTCTAAACCAGGACTAAACCAGGAGTAAACCAGGACTAAACCAGGACTAAACCAGGTCTAAACCAGGACTAAACCAGGAGTAAACCAGGACTAAACCAGGACTAAACCAGGACTAAACCAGGACTAAACCAGGTCTAAACCAGGTCTAAACCAGGACTAAACCAGGTCTAAACCAGGTCTAAACCAGGACTAAACCAGGACTAAAGCAGGTCTAAACCAGGTCTAAACCAGGTCTAAACCAGGACTAAAGCAGGTCTAAACCAGGACTAAAACAGGACTAAACCAGGACTAAACAAGGACTAAACCAGGTCTAAACCAGGACTAAACCAGGACTAAACCAGGTCTAAACCAGGACTAAACCAGGACTAAACCAGAACTAAACCAGGACTAAACCAGGTCAAAACCAGGACTAAACCAGGACTAACCCAGGTCTAAAGCAGGACTAAACCAGGACTAAACCAGGTCTAAACCAGGTCTAAACCAGGACTAAACCAGGAGTAAACCAGGACTAACCCAGGTCTAAACCAGGACTAAACCAGGACTAAACCAGGTCTAAACCAGGTCTAAACCAGGTCTAAACCAGGACTAAACCAGGAGTAAACCAGGACTAACCCAGGTCTAAACCAGGACTAAACCAGGAGTAAACCAGGACTAAACCAGGACTAAACCAGGTCTAAACCAGGACTAAACCAGGAGTAAACCAGGACTAAACCAGGACTAAACCAGGACTAAACCAGGTCTAAACCAGGTCTAAACCAGGACTAAACCAGGTCTAAACCAGGTCTAAACCAGGACTAAACCAGGACTAAAGCAGGTCTAAACCAGGTCTAAACCAGGTCTAAACCAGGACTAAAGCAGGTCTAAACCAGGACTAAAACAGGACTAAACCAGGACTAAACAAGGACTAAACCAGGTCTAAACCAGGTCTAAACCAGGACTAAACCAGGTGTAAACCAGGACTAAACCAGGACTAAACCAGGACTAAACCAGGTCTATACCAGGACTAAACCAGGACTAAACCAGGTCTAAACCAGGACTAAACCAGGACTAAACCAGGTCTAAACCAGAACTAAACCAGGTGTAAACCAGGACTAAACCAGGTCTTAACCAGGACTAAACCAGGACTAAACCAGGTCTAAACCAGGACTAAACCAGGACTACAGCAGGACTCACCTGATGCTGTCGTCTGGCTGGTGTTGCTGTAGAAACTGGGAAAGGAAGTAGACGGTCACCATGGTGACAAACAGGAAGCAGAGGACGGAGACGATGACGCCAAAAACAACGAGCGTCTCAGAGACAAACTCCTCACAGTGTTTCCCCCGAAAGAGCCAACCCTGCCCTGCCCGGCACCTGCACATATATACGAGATTATATATATATATATATACGTGTTTATATATGTTTATATACGACATAAGAGCCAACCCTGCCCTGCCCGGCACCTGCAGAGTCACATGCAGACTCTCACCTGCAGACTCTCACCTGCAGACTCTCCTGCAGACTCTCCTGCAGACTCTCCTGCAGACTCTCCTGCAGACTCTCCTGCAGACTCACCTGCAGACTCTCCTGCAGACTCACATGCAGACTCTCACCTGCAGACTCACCTGCAGACTCACCTGCAGACTCTCCTGCAGACTCACCTGCAGACTCTCACCTGCAGACTCACCTGCAGACTCACCTGCAGACTCTCACCTGCAGACTCTCACCTGCAGACTCACCTGCAGACTCTCCTGCAGACTCACATGCAGACTCTCACCTGCAGACTCACCTGCAGACTCTCACCTGCAGACTCTCACCTGCAGACTCACCTGCAGACTCTCACGTGCAGACTCTCCTGCAGACTCACCTGCAGACTCTCACCTGCAGACTCACCTGCAGACTCTCACCTGCAGACTCACCTGCAGACTCACCTGCAGACTCACCTGCAGACTCTCACCTGCAGACTCTCCTGCAGACTCACCTGCAGACTCTCACCTGCAGACTCTCCTGCAGACTCATCTTCAGACTCTCACCTGCAGACTCACCTGCAGACTCTCACGTGCAGACTCTCACCTGCAGACTCTCCTGCAGACTCTCCTGCAGACTCACCTGCAGACTCTCCTGCAGACTCTCCTGCAGACTCACCTGCAGACTCTCACCTGCAGACTCTCACGCAGACTCTCCTGCAGACTCTCACCTGCAGACTCTCCTGCAGACTCTCACCTGCAGACTCACCTGCAGACTCTCACCTGCAGACTCACCTGCAGACTCACCTGCAGACTCTCACCTGCAGACTCTCACCTGCAGACTCTCACCTGCAGACTCTCACCTGCAGACTCACCTGCAGACTCACCTGCAGACTCACCTGCAGACTCTCACCTGCAGACTCTCACCTGCAGACTCTCCTGCAGACTCTCACCTGCAGACTCTCACCTGCAGACTCTCCTGCAGACTCTCACCTGCAGACTCACCTGCAGACTCACCTGCAGACTCTCACCTGCAGACTCACCTGCAGACTCTCACGTGCAGACTCTCACGTGCAGACTCTCACCTGCAGACTCTCACCTGCAGACTCTCCTGCAGACTCTCCTGCAGACCCTCACCTGTAGGCAGACCCTCACCTGCAGACGGCGCCCCGGCCCGGCTCCACGTGGCACTGCCCGTCGTTCTGGCAGAAGTCGGGTCGGACGTCGCAGACGCTGGCGCAGGGGAGACCGTCCACGCTCTCGTAACCACGGTTACAAACACACGCCGGCTCCAGGGTCCTGGCGTCCACACGGCAACGAGAAAAGCGATTACACGCCAGGTACGGGCAGGCGTCACCTGCAAACAGACAGGTGAGACAGGTGAGACAGGTGAGACAGGTGAGACAGGTGAGAGGTACGGGCAGGCGTCACCTGCGGACAGACAGGTGAGACAGGTGAGAGGTACGGGCAGGCATCACCTGCGGACAGACAGGTGAGAGGTACGGGCAGGCATCACCTGCGGACAGACAGGTGAGACAGGTGAGAGGTACGGGCAGGCATCACCTGCGGACAGACAGGTGAGAGGTACGGGCAGGCATCACCTGCAGACAGACAGGTGAGACAGGTGAGAGGTAGGGGAGGGCATCTGACACATTGCCCACATCGTTTCTCAGACAAATATTATTGGATTATCATGAGATTATAACAGGATTATAACAGGATTATCATGAGATTATAACAGGATTATAACAGGATTATCATGAGATTATAACAGGATTATAACAGGATTATCATGAGATTATAACAGGATTATAACAGGATTAGAGCGATTAGATTGAATATTTCTGTAATTACTGAATCTAAGCGGCGCCTGCTGCTGTGAACATGCAAACAAATGTGTGCACAGACCTCTCGTGTCCACAAATCTCTCGTGTGCACAGACCTCTCGTGTGCACAGACCTCTCGTGTGCACAGACTTCTTGTGTGCACAAATCTCTTGTGTGCACAGGTCTCTCGTGTGCACAGACCTCTCGTGTGCACAGGTCTCTCTCGTGTGCACAGATCTCTTATGTGCACAGACCTCTCTCGTGTGCACAGGTCGCTCTCGTGTGCACAGACCTCTCGTGTGCACAGACCTCTCATGTGCACAGGTCTCTCGTGTGTACAGACCTCTCGTGTGCACAGGTCTCTCGTGTGCACAGGTCTCTCTCGTGTGCACAGACCTCTCTTATGTGCACAGGTCTCTCATGTGTGCACAGGCCTCATGTGTGCACAGGTCTCATGTGCACAGGTCTCTCATGTGTGCACAGGTCTCAAGTGTGCACAGGTTTCATGTGTGCACAGGTCTCTCATGTGTGCACAGGTCTCTCATGTGTGCACAGGTCGTGTGTGCACAGGTCGTGTGTGCACAGGTCGTGTGTGCATAGGTCATGTGTGCACAGGTCTCATGTGTGCACAGGTCGTGTGTGCACAGGTCTCATGTGTGCACAGGTCTTATGTGTGCACAGGTCTCATGTGTGCACAGGTCGTGTGTGCATAGGTCATATGTGCACAGGTCTCATGTGTGCACAGGTCTCATGTGTGCACAGGTCTCTCATGTGTGCACAGGTCTTATGTGTGCACAGGTCTCTCATGTGTGCACAGGTCTCATGTGTGCACAGGTCTCATGTGTGCACAGGTCGTGTGTGCACAGGTCTCATGTTGCATGGGATGTAACATATTTCCATTGTGTCAGAACAGCTGATTCAGCACCTTGACAATGGAAATATGTCACATCCCATGTGCTCTGAACACTCCCCGGACACCGCGTGTTATTCCCATGTGCTCTGAACACTCCACGGACACCGCGTGTTATTCCCATGTGCTCTGAACACTCCCCGGACACCGCGTGTTATTCCCATGTGCTCTGAACACTCCACGGACACCGCGTGTTATTCCCATGTGCTCTGAACACTCCCCGGACACCGCGTGTTATTCCCATGTGCTCTGAACACTCCCCGGACACCGCGTGTTATTCCCATGTGCTCTGAACACTCCCGGACACCGCGTGTTATTCCCATGTGCTCTGAACACTCCACGGACACCGTGTTATTCCCATGTGCTCTGAACACTCCCGGACACCGCGTGTTATTCCCATGTGCTCAGAACACTCCCCGGACACCGCGTGTTATTCCCAGGTGCTCTGAACACTCCCCGGACACCTCGTGTTATTCCCATGTGCTCTGAACACTCCACGGACACCGCGTGTTATTCCCATGTGCTCTGAACACTCCCCGGACACCGCGTGTTATTCCCATGTGCTCTGAACACTCCCCGGACACCGCGTGTTATTCCCATGTGCTCTGAACACTCCACGGACAGCGCGTGTTATTCCCATGTGCTCTGAACACTCCCCGGACACCGCGTTATTCCCATGTGCTCTGAACACTCCCGGACACCGCGTGTTATTCCCATGTGCTCTGAACACTCCACGGACACCGCGTGTTATTCCCATGTGCTCTGAACACTCCACGGACACCGCGTGTTATTCCCATGTGCTCTGAACACTCCACGGACACCGCGTGTTATTCCCATGTGCTCTGAACACTCCACGGACACCGCGTGTTATTCCCATGTGATCTGAACACGCCCGGACACCGCGTGTTATTCCCATGTGCTCTGAACACTCCACGGACACCGCGTGTTATTCCCATGTGCTCTGAACACTCCACGGACACCGCGTGTTATTCCCATGTGCTCTGAACACTCCCCGCACACCGCGTGTTATTCCCATGTGCTCTGAACACTCCCCGGACACCGCGTGTTATTCCCATGTGCTCTGAACACTCCCGGACACCGCTGTTATTCCCATGTGCTCTGATCTCTCCCGGACACCGCGTGTTATTCCCATGTGCTCTGAACACTCCACGGACACCGCGTGTTATTCCCATGTGCTCTGAACACTCCACGGACACCGCGTGTTATTCCCATGTGCTCTGAACACTCCACGGACACCGCGTGTTATTCCCATGTGCTCTGAACACTCCCCGGACACCGCGTGTTATTCCCATGTGCTCTGAACACTCCACGGACACCGCGTGTTATTCCCATGTGCTCTGAACACTCCACGGACACCGCGTGTTATTCCCATGTGCTCTGAACACTCCACGGACACCGCGTGTTATTCCCATGTGCTCTGAACACTCCACGGACACCGCGTGTTATTCCCATGTGCTCTGAACACTCCACGGACACCGCGTGTTATTCCCATGTGCTCTGAACACTCCACGGACACCGCGTGTTATTCCCATGTGCTCTGAACACTCCACGGACACCGCGTGTTATTCCCATGTGCTCTGAACACTCCACGGACACCGCGTGTTATTCCCATGTGCTCTAAACACTCCACGGACACCGCGTGTTATTCCCATGTGCTCTGAACACTCCACGGACACCGCGTGTTATTCCCATGTGCTCTGAACACTCCACGGACACCGCGTGTTATTCCCATGTGCTCTGAACACTCCACGGACACCGCGTGTTATTCCCATGTGCTCTGAACACTCCACGGACACCGCGTGTTATTCCCATGTGCTCTGAACACTCCACGGACACCGCGTGTTATTCCCATGTGCTCTGAACACTCCCCGGACACCGCGTGTTATTCCCATGTGCTCTGAACACTCCCCGGACACCGCGTGTTATTCCCATGTGCTCTGAACACTCCACGGACACCGCGTGTTATTCCCATGTGCTCTGAACACTCCACGGACACCGCGTGTTATTCCCATGTGCTCTGAACACTCCCCGGACACCGCGTGTTATTCCCATGTGCTCTGAACACTCCACGGACACCGCGTGTTATTCCCATGTGCTCTGAACACTCCCCGGACACCGCGTGTTATTCCCATGTGCTCTGAACACTCACCGGACACCGCGTGTTATTCCCATGTGCTCTGAACACTCCACGGACACCGCGTGTTATTCCCATGTGCTCTGAACACTCCACGGACACCGCGTGTTATTCCCATGTGCTCTGAACACTCCACGGACACCGCGTGTTATTCCCATGTGCTCTGAACACTCCCCGGACACGCGTGTTATTCCCATGTGCTCTGAACACTCCCGGACACCGCGTGTTATTCCCATGTGCTCTGAACACTCCCGGACACCGCGTGTTATTCCCATGTGCTCTGAACACTCCCGGACACCGCGTGTTATTCCCATGTGCTCTGAACACTCCCGGACACGCGTGTTATTCCCATGTGCTCTGAACACTCCCGGACACCGCGTGTTATTCCCATGTGCTCTGAACACTCCACGGACACCGCGTGTTATTCCCATGTGCTCTGAACACTCCACGGACACCGCGTGTTATTCCCATGTGCTCTGAACACTCCACGGACGACGCGTGATATTCCCATGTGCTCTGAACACTCCCCGGACACCGCGTGTTATTCCCATGTGCTCTGAACACTCCACGGACACCGCGTGTTATTCCCATGTGCTCTGAACACTCCACGGACACCGCGTGTTATTCCCATGTGCTCTGAACACTCCACGGACACCGCGTGTTATTCCCATGTGCTCTGAACACTCCACGGACACCGCGTGTTATTCCCATGTGCTCTGAACACTCCCCGGACACCGCGTGTTATTCCCATGTGCTCTGAACACTCCCCGGACACCGCGTGTTATTCCCATGTGCTCTGAACACTCCACGGACACCGCGTGTTATTCCCATGTGCTCTGAACACTCCACGGACACCGCGTGTTATTCCCATGTGCTCTGAACACTCCGGACACCGCGTGTTATTCCCATGTGCTCTGAACACTCCACGGACACCGCGTGTTATTCCCATGTGCTCTGAACACTCCACGGACACCGCGTGTTATTCCCATGTGCTCTGAACACTCCACGGACACCGCGTGTTATTCCCATGTGCTCTGAACACTCCACGGACACCGCGTGTTATTCCCATGTGCTCTGAACACTCCACGGACACCGCGTGTTATTCCCATGTGCTCTGAACACTCCACGGACACCGCTGTTATTCCCATGTGCTCTGAACACTCCCACGGACACCGTGTTATTCCCATGTGCTCTGAACACTCCACGGACACCGCGTGTTATTCCCATGTGCTCTGAACACTCCCCGGACACCGCGTGTTATTCCCATGTGCTCTGAACACTCCACGGACACCGCGTGTTATTCCCATGTGCTCTGAACACTCCCCGGACACCGCGTGTGATTTCCTCGAGGTGATCAAATCGAGTCTTGATGCAGGAGGGCTGATGGGTCTTTGTGGATCTGCGGAAGGCGTCGAGACCGTTATCCACCAAGTGCTGCGAACAAAAATGCTGAATTTGAATCTTTCCGCAAACACCATCAGATGGTTCAGATCTTCTGTCGTGGACCGTCACCAGCGCGTAAGAATAAAAGACAAAATCTCACCGCTTACAATCTGTACTACAGGCGTGCCTCAGGGGTCCATTCTGGGGCCGCTGCTCTTCAGCTTATACCTCAATGACCTCCATCTGTAATGATGCTGATGACGTGGTCTTATTCACACACGGCTCGGATGTACATTTTGTTGCAGCTAAACTCTCTGTGGCTATGACAAAAGCACCTGAGTGACAAGTCCCGCCTCACGCTGAACACCGACAAAACGGTCTCGATGTACTTCTCGAACAAACAAATTCAAAGTGTTCTTCCAAAGATCTACGTGGATAGTTATGTCATCCAAAATGTCGAATAGATCAAATACTTGGGTGTCATATTGGACCCTACGCTTAATTTTAAAAAACATGTAAAAAAGGTCTGCAACATTTTGAACTTTAACACAGCTAATTTTCAACACATCAGAAGTTCTCTCTCTTTGGAGGCTGCAAAATCTTACATTGACGCCATGATCATATCCCATATTCTGTATTGTCATCATGGTCTCAAGCTAAGCCAACAGTACTAAACTCTCTCAGATCCTCGCATAATCAGGCCCTGAAAATCCTTGACAAAAAGCCGAGGTGCTACCACCATTGTTATATTCTGGAAAAATTTAAAATGCTCAGCTTTGACAACTTGATCAGGTTTTCTGACAAAATCCTACACGCCGCCGCCCCACCACCTCTCAAGACCTACGTACAACCTCGCTCCCAACTCACCATCAGAGCGTTAAGGTCTGTGTCTCGGGGAGACTGCAATGTTCCTAAAGGAAAGTCTGCCCTCTCACAGCCTTTTCCTATGAAGCCATCAAGGAATGGAACGGCCTTCCAGATAATCTTAAGAACATGGCAGACTTCCACAGCTTCTCCAGGGCGGTTAAGGTTTCTTGACCACCAGTCATGTCCTCAGGAGCAATACCAGACGGGTATTTTGCCATCAGATGTGACCCTCGTGTGTGTCGTCTGACAGCTACACTGTTGCACTTTAATGCTGTATATTGCACTTTAACGCTGTATATTGCACTTTAACGCTGTATATTGCACTTTAACGCTGTATATTGCACTTTAATGCTGTATATTGCACTTTAACGCTGTATATTGCACTTTAATGCTGTATATTGCACTTTAACGCTGTATATTGCACTTTAACGCTGTATATTGCACTGTAAACATATCCAACTATGGTATTGCACATGGACACTATTGCACTTTAGTCAACTCGCACTTTTTCCAGGCACCTTGTGTAAATATGTATTTTATAGTTTGTATATGTTGAATGTTTTTCTTGGTGAGGTGCAGATGGAGATGAGCCTGGTGCTAAATCTGGGGCAGCAACTCTTTTTAATGTACCTGCACATTGTCCTTCAAATAAATAAATAAATGTGTGCACAGACCTCTCGTGTGCACAGGTCTCGTGTGCACAGGTCTCATGTGTGCACAGGTCTCATGTGTGCACAGGTCTCATGTGTGCACAGGTCTCGTGTGTGCACAGGTCTCGTGTGTGCACAGGTCCTGTGTGTGCACAGGTCTCGTGTGTGCACAGGTCTCATGTGTGCACAGACCTCTCGTGTGCACAGGTCTCATGTGTGCACAGGTCTCATGTGTGCACAGGTCTCGTGTGTGCACAGGTCTCATGTGTGCACAGGTCCTGTGTGTGCACAGGTCTCATGTGTGCACAGGTCTCATGTGTGCACAGGTCTCATGTGTGCACAGGTCTCATGTGTGCACAGGTCTCGTGTGTGCACAGGTCGTGTGTGCACAGGACTCATGTGTGCACAGGTCATGTGTGCACAGGTCTCATGTGTGCACAGGTCTCATGTGTGCACAGGTCTCATGTGTGCACAGGTCTCGTGTGTGCACAGGTCTCATGTGTGCACAGGTCATGTGTGCACAGGTCCTGTGTGCACAGGTCTCATGTGTGCACAGGTCTCATGTGTGCACAGGTCTCATGTGTGCACAGGTCTCATGTGTGCACAGGTCTCATGTGTGCACAGGTCTCATGTGTGCACAGGTCTCATGTGTGCACAGGTCATGTGTGCACAGGTCCTGTGTGCACAGGTCTCATGTGTGCACAGGTCTCATGTGTGCACAGGTCTCATGTGTGCACAGGTCTCATGTGTGCACAGGTCTCATGTGTGCACAGGTCTCGTGTGTGCACAGGTCGTGTGTGCACAGGTCTCATGTGTGCACAGGTCTCATGTGTGCACAGGTCCTGTGTGTGCAGGTACCTGTCTGCACGTGCACAGAGCGCTGGTCGATGTTCAGCTCCGTCCTGTTCTGGGCTGAGGCGAAGTCTCGGAGCAGCAGGAAAACGTCTGCGGCTGAAGCTCGAGGCCCCGGAGCCGAGAGCCGCAGGCGGGAATTCACCAGGACACTGCCGGAGCGGAAACTCAGCACCGAAACATCCCGGAAGTGCTGCAGGTGAGACTCCAGGAACGGCACCAGCTGAGGACACACCACGGGATCAGGACCAGGACCAGGACCAGGACCAGGACCAGGACCAGGACCAGGACTGAACCAGGACCAGGACCGGATCAGGACTGGACCAGGACCAGACTTGGGACTAAACCAAGGACTAAAACAGGACTAAACCAGGTCTAAAGCAGGTCTAAAGCAGGACTAAAGCAGGACTAAAGCAGGACTAAACCAGGTCTAAAGCAGGTCTAAAGCAGGACTAAAGCAGGTCTAAAGCAGGTCTAAAGCAGGTCTAAAGCAGGTCTAAAGCAGGACTAAAGCAGGTCTAAAGCAGGACTAAAGCAGGACTAAAGCAGGACTAAAGCAGGACTAAAGCAGGACTAAAGCAGGTCTAAAGCAGGACTAAAGCAGGACAAAAGCAGGACTAAAGCAGGACTAAAGCAGGACTAAAGCAGGTCTAAAGCAGGACAAAAGCAGGACTAAAGCAGGACTAAAGCAGGTCTAAAGCAGGTCTAAAGCAGGTCTAAAGCAGGACTAAAGCAGGACTAAAGCAGGTCTAAAGCAGGTCTAAAGCAGGACTAAAGCAGGACTAAAGCAGGACTAAAGCAGGACTAAAGCAGGACTAAAGCAGGTCTAAAGCAGGACTAAAGCAGGACAAAAGCAGGACTAAAGCAGGACTAAAGCAGGACTAAAGCAGGTCTAAAGCAGGACAAAAGCAGGACTAAAGCAGGACTAAAGCAGGACAAAAGCAGGACTAAAGCAGGACTAAAGCAGGTCTAAAGCAGGTCTAAAGCAGGTCTAAAGCAGGACTAAAGCAGGACTAAAGCAGGACTAAAGCAGGACTAAAGCAGGACTAAAGCAGGACTAAACCAGGTCTAAAGCAGGTCTAAAGCAGGACTAAACCAGGTCTAAAGCAGGTCTAAAGCAGGACTAAAGCAGGTCTAAAGCAGGTCTAAAGCAGGACTAAAGCAGGACTAAAGCAGGACTAAACCAGGTCTAAAGCAGGTCTAAAGCAGGACTAAACCAGGTCTAAAGCAGGTCTAAAGCAGGACTAAAGCAGGTCTAAAGCAGGTCTAAAGCAGGACTAAAGCAGGACTAAAGCAGGACTAAAGCAGGTCTAAAGCAGGTCTAAAGCAGGACTAAAGCAGGACTAAAGCAGGACTAAAGCAGGTCTAAAGCAGGACTAAAGCAGGACTAAAGCAGGTCTAAAGCAGGTCTAAAGCAGGTCTAAACCAGGACTAAAGCAGGACTAAAGCAGGACTAAAGCAGGTCTAAAGCAGGACTAAAGCAGGTCTAAAGCAGGACTAAAGCAGGACTAAAGCAGGTCTAAAGCAGGACTAAAGCAGGTCTAAAGCAGGTCTAAAGCAGGTCTAAAGCAGGACTAAAGCAGGACTAAAGCAGGTCTAAAGCAGGTCTAAAGCAGGTCTAAAGCAGGACTAAAGCAGGACTAAAGCAGGACTAAAGCAGGTCTAAAGCAGGACTAAAGCAGGTCTAAAGCAGGTCTAAAGCAGGTCTAAAGTAGGACTAAAGCAGGTCTAAAGCAGGACTAAAGCAGGACTAAAGCAGGTCTAAAGTAGGACTAAAGCAGGTCTAAACCAGGTCTAAAGCAGGACTAAAGCAGGTCTAAAGCAGGACTAAAGCAGGACTAAAGCCGGACTAAAGCAGGACTAAAGCAGGTCTAAACCAGGTCTAAAGCAGGACTAAAGCAGGTCTAAAGCAGGACTAAAGCAGGTCTAAAGCAGGACTAAAGCAGGACTAAAGCAGGACTAAAGCAGGACTAAAGCAGGTCTAAAGCAGGTCTAAAGCAGGACTAAAGCAGGACTAAAGCAGGACTAAAGCAGGTCTAAAGCAGGACTAAAGCAGGTCTAAAGCAGGTCTAAAGCAGGTCTAAAGTAGGACTAAAGCAGGTCTAAAGCAGGACTAAAGCAGGACTAAAGCAGGTCTAAAGTAGGACTAAAGCAGGTCTAAACCAGGTCTAAAGCAGGACTAAAGCAGGTCTAAAGCAGGACTAAAGCAGGACTAAAGCCGGACTAAAGCAGGACTAAAGGTGGACTAAAGGTGGACTAAAGCAGGTCTAAAGCAGGTCTAAAGCAGGTCTAAAGCAGGACTAAAGCAGGTCTAAAGCAGGACTAAAGCCGGACTAAAGCAGGACTAAAGGTGGACTAAAGGTGGACTAAAGCAGGACTAAACCAGGTCTAAAGCAGGTCTAAAGCAGGACTAAAGCAGGTCTAAAGCAGGACTAAAGCCGGACTAAAGCAGGACTAAAGGTGGACTAAAGGTGGACTAAAGCAGGTCTAAAGCAGGTCTAAAGCAGGACTAAAGCAGGTCTAAAGCAGGACTAAAGCCGGACTAAAGCAGGACTAAAGGTGGACTAAAGGTGGACTAAAGCAGGTCTAAAGCAGGTCTAAAGCAGGACTAAAGCCGGACTAAAGCAGGACTAAAGGTGGACTAAAGGTGGACTAAAGCAGGACTAAAGCCGGACTAAAGCAGGACTAAAGGTGGACTAAAGGTGGACTAAAGCAGGACTAAAGGTGGACTAAAGGTGGACTAAAGCAGGTCTAAAGCAGGTCTAAAGCAGGTCTAAAGCAGGTCTAAACCAGGTCTAAAGCAGGTCTAAAGCAGGTCTAAAGCAGGTCTAAACCAGGTCTAAAGCAGGACTAAAGCCGGACTAAAGCAGGACTAAAGGTGGACTAAAGGTGGACTAAAGCAGGTCTAAAGCAGGTCTAAACCAGGTCTAAAGCAGGACTAAAGCCGGACTAAAGCAGGACTAAAGGTGGACTAAAGGTGGACTAAAGCAGGTCTAAAGCAGGTCTAAAGCAGGTCTAAAGCAGGTCTAAAGCAGGTCTAAAGCAGGTCTAAAGCAGGTCTAAAGCAGGTCTAAAGCAGGTCTAAACCAGGTCTAAAGCAGGACTAAAGCCGGACTAAAGCAGGACTAAAGGTGGACTAAAGGTGGACTAAAGCAGGACTAAAGCAGGACTAAAGGTGGACTAAAGCAGGACTAAAGCAGGTCTAAAGCAGGACTAAAGCAGGACTAAAGCAGGTCTAAAGCAGGACTAAAGCAGGTCTAAAGCAGGACTAAAGCAGGTCTAAAGCAGGTCTAAAGCAGGACTAAAGCAGGACTAAAGCAGGACTAAAGCAGGACTAAACCAGGTCTAAAGCAGGTCTAAAGCAGGTCTAAACCAGGTCTAAAGCAGGTCTAAAGCAGGTCTAAAGCAGGACTAAAGCAGGACTAAAGCAGGACTAAAGCAGGACTAAAGCAGGTCTAAAGCAGGACTAAAGCAGGACTAAAGCAGGACTAAAGCAGGACTAAAGCAGGTCTAAACCAGGTCTAAAGCAGGTCTAAAGCAGGTCTAAAGCAGGACTAAAGCAGGACTAAAGCAGGACTAAAGCAGGACTAAAGCAGGTCTAAAGCAGGACTAAAGCAGGTCTAAAGCAGGTCTAAAGCAGGACTAAAGCAGGTCTAAAGCAGGTCTAAACCAGGTCTAAAGCAGGTCTAAAGCAGGTCTAAAGCAGGACTAAAGCAGGACTAAAGCAGGACTAAAGCAGGACTAAAGCAGGTCTAAACCAGGTCTAAAGCAGGTCTAAAGCAGGTCTAAAGCAGGACTAAAGCAGGACTAAAGCAGGACTAAAGCAGGACTAAAGCAGGTCTAAAGCAGGACTAAAGCAGGTCTAAAGCAGGTCTAAAGCAGGACTAAAGCAGGACTAAAGCAGGTCTAAAGCAGGACTAAAGCAGGACTAAAGCAGGACTAAAGCAGGTATAAAACAGGACTAAAGCAGGACTAAACCAGGTCTAAAGCAGGTCTAAAGCAGGACTAAACCAGGTCTAAAGCAGGACTAAAGCAGGACTCGGGTCTTACCAGAGAGATGAACTTGTGCTCCAGGTTTCTGTAGTCGTCTGAGGTCTTGTTGAACAGGTTTGGGTTGAACTTCATGTTTGTGACTCGGAGACTGAAGAACACAGTGAGCACAGAGTCTGACCCCCCGGGAATCAAACCGGCAGCTTCCCCGTCAACGGGCACAGCGTCAGAACTCTCCACACCCAAACTCAGGTGGAAAGTGGGCGAGTGCGAAAAGCCCCGGGACGTGTGGCTCTCAGGCTGAACTTCCACATGGTCTGGAGAAACGGTGTGGAAAGATTTCTCTCTTTTTGTTTCACGTTCAGGCGTCAGAATTCTGTCTTCAACCAAGACTGGGCTGGAGTCTCCGTGTGTCGCTGGTTGAACTGTTTTGGGGCTGGAGTCTCCGTGTGTCGCTGGTTGAACTGTTTTGGGGCTGGAGTCTCCGTGTGTCGCTGGTTGAACTGTTTTGGGGCTGGAGTCTCCGTGTGTCGCTGGTTGAACTGTTTTGGGGCTGGAGTCTCCGTGTGTCGCTGGTTGAACTGTTGTTGGGCTGGAGTCTCCGTGTGTCGCTGGTTGAACTGTTGTTGGGCTGGAGTCTCCGTGTGTCGCTGGTTGAACTGTTTTGGGGCTGGAGTCTCCGTGTGTCGCTGGTTGAACTGTTTTGGGGCTGGAGTCTCCGTGTGTCGCTGGTTGAACTGTTTTGGGGCTGGAGTCTCCGTGTGTCGCTGGTTGAACTGTTTTGGGGCTGGAGTCTCCGTGTGTCGCTGGTTGAACTGTTTTGGGGCTGGAGTCTCCGTGTGTCGCTGGTTGAACTGTTTTGGGGCTGGAGTCTCCGTGTGTCGCTGGTTGAACTGTTTTGGGGCTGGAGTCTCCGTGTGTCGCTGGTTGAACTGTTTTGGGGCTGGAGTCTCCGTGTGTCGCTGGTTGAACTGTTTTGGGGCTGGAGTCTCCGTGTGTCGCTGGTTGAACTGTTGTTGGGCTGGAGTCTCCGTGTGTCGCTGGTTGAACTGTTTTGGGGCTGGAGTCTCCGTGTGTCACTGGTTGAACTGTTGTTGGGCTGGAGTCTCCGTGTGTCGCTGGTTGAACTGTTTTGGGGCTGGAGTCTCCGTGTGTCGCTGGTTGAACTGTTTTGGGGCTGGAGTCTCCGTGTGTCGCTGGTTGAACTGTTTTGGGGCTGGAGTCTCCGTGTGTCGCTGGTTGAACTGTTGTTGGGCTGGAGTCTCCGTGTGTCGCTGGTTGAACTGTTTTGGGGCTGGAGTCTCCGTGTGTCGCTGGTTGAACTGTTTTTGGGCTGGAGTCTCCGTGTGTCGCTGGTTGAACTGTTGTTGGGCTGGAGTCTCCGTGTGTCGCTGGTTGAACTGTTTTGGGGCTGGAGTCTCCGTGTGTCGCTGGTTGAACTGTTTTGGGGCTGGAGTCTCCGTGTGTCGCTGGTTGAACTGTTTTGGGGCTGGAGTCTCCGTGTGTCGCTGGTTGAACTGTTTTGGGGCTGGAGTCTCCGTGTGTCGCTGGTTGAACTGTTTTGGGGCTGGAGTCTCCGTGTGTCGCTGGTTGAACTGTTTTGGGGCTGGAGTCTCCGTGTGTCGCTGGTTGAACTGTTTTGGGGCTGGAGTCTCCGTGTGTCGCTGGTTGAACTGTTTTGGGGCTGGAGTCTCCGTGTGTCGCTGGTTGAACTGTTTTTGGGCTGGAGTCTCCGTGTGTCGCTGGTTGAACTGTTTTTGGGCTGGAGTCTCCGTGTGTCGCTGGTTGAACTGTTTTGGATTCCGAGCTTTGAATTAAAGGCAAACTCGTTTCCACATTTGAAGCTTGGATTTGAACACCTGGAGCAGATGTGGAGAGACGAACAGTTTTCGTAGTTTCAGCTAGAACTGCATTTGTTTCTTCAGAATCCTCTTTTGCTGCTGATGTTGGCGTCTCCGTGTCGTTGCTTTGAGTCACTTCAGAATCGAATATTTGCTCAGTTAAGACTGTGGGGATCATTTCAAGATCGTTTATGTCAGCGTCCACGTTGGATTCGTCTGTCGTTTTCCCCACGTTTTCTGAAGATGTCACTGCCTCAGTCTGAACTCTCAGACCTTTTCTCACAGTTTCACGTTTGGCCTCCACTTGTTCTCCTGTAAAAGGCGTCTGAACTGTGGAAACGTCAGAATCTTCTTGTGTTTTTCTATTTGGTGCTGGAGTAGTTCCCACTTGAAGAACAATCACAGGACTCTCTCCTGTGTCAGAATCCACAGTGGAACCTTCAGAATCTGCAGCTGTTGGACTTTCCTCCTCTTCCTGTTTTGATTCAGTTACACCTGCTTTGATAAATTGATCAATCTGACGTTCCTCAGTAGTTTTGTCAGTTCCTTTGGCTGAAATAGTTTCAAATGAAGCTGTAATTTGTGAAATTTTAGTTTGAATTTGTGGAATCCCAGTTGGAGCGAAGGTTAAACCCTTTTCGTTATTTTGTCCAGTGGTTTTTGTAGAAGCTAAAGTTCCAGCTCTTCCTGTCGGTGAAATGTCCTGATCTGGTCTTGTTTCTACGCCTTCATAAACTGAGTCTGAAACACGAGTGAACGGCGAATCCTTCTCCGGCTCAGAAAGCACATAAGAGGAAGTGGTGGTCGCCATCTTTGTAGTTTCTTGTGGCTGCAGCATTGTAGTCCTTAAACCGTCGACACTTGGACCTCCTGTAGCATCAAAAACTTCACCAGCTTGTGCGCTTGATGATTCTGGTCTGGAGGACATTTCTGGGACACTTTGAGGCGCCATCGTTGTATTTTGTTGGAATATTTCTGAATCCGTTTGAGTTGGGACCAGACCTGGAAACTCTTCTTCAGTGATTAGAGCAGCAGAGGCAGAAGCTGTCGTCATATCAGTGTTTTTTGGTGGTAAAGTTACTGCTATAACCTCGTCCACACTCAAATCATCGTTCGGTAATTCAGAATCTGCTTTATTGTTCCAGTTTTCTGTTACTCCCAAATGTTGCTCCTCTAGAATCTCCACTTCCTCACGAAACAAAAGCTCAAACTCTGGAATTTCAGGTTTTTCAAATTCCCTCGAAGGCAAAATGTGAGAAAGAGTTTGAGTCTGATCTTCAGAATGTCCCACATCGGCTGGAGACTCGTCTTCAGGTTTTAAAGTCAATTCTTCCGCCTCGGCCGCTTCTGTAGGAACCACATCCAGATGTTCACCTTCTGCACTCGCTCGAGATTTCTCTATTTCTGTCTCCAGATGTGATTTTTCAGAGGCCATTTCTCCTCTTGGACGTTCCGTAACAGGTCGAACAGTTTCAGGAAAGAAAAAGTCATCGGCCGTTTCTGAAATTTCTCTTTCTTGACCAAAAAGTTCAAAAGTCCCGGTTCCTGTTGTTTCTTTGTGAGTTGGTTCAGTTGTTTGTGACAAAGTCGATTCGGCTCTGGGGACATGTTTGACAGCTGACGCTTCAGTTTTGGCCGCGGTTTGTGTCATTTCTTCCACTTTTGACGCTAAATCTGAATTTGAAGCTTCAAAATCCTCAGTGTTTAAAAGTTCTGTTTGATGCCTTTTGTCTGCAGCTTTGTTTGCTTCATGTTCAGAAGCTTCAGCCCTGTCGTCTGGGCCTGAGGTCTTTGGCAGTTCAAACTCTTCACTTTTATTTGCTGTAAAATCCCGTCTTTCTGGACTCTCTGAGGCTCTGGGGAAGATCTCGTCCGGATCATCTTCACTCGGCTCCAGGTCTGGAGGAGGCAGGACTTCAGGGTTTAAGGGTCCCACTTTCCCCAGATCTGAGTCTGGACTAAACAGAACCGGACCATCTCCAGAGAAACCAGAGCCAGAGTTGTCGTCCAGAGAAAGACCCGGTCTAAGACCCAAGTCCTGGTTGGAATCCTGGGTCCAGTGAGAGTCCTGGAAGTCCTCATCTTCAGCTCCTTCTGTGAAAGTGAGACAAAGATTCCATCAAAATGAACCCTAAACTGTGAAAAGACGTGAAAAGAACGTGAAAAGAACGTGAAAAGAACGTGAAAAGAACGTGAAAAGAACGTGAAAAGAACGTGAAAAGAACGTGAAAAGAACGTGAAAAGAACGTGAAAAGAACGTGAAAAGAACGTGAAAAGAACGTGAAAAGAACGTGAAAAGAACGTGAAAAGACGTGAAAAGAACGTGAAAAGAACGTGAAAAGAACGTCATTTATGGAACTGTTCTGTTTCTAAAATGTGCTCAACACTTTAAAAACACAGAGAACCATCACCTGATGATGTCACACAGTGGGACAGAGAGTTTGGACGACTAAATCTGCCAAATGTGAGAATGAAACAAAACAGAACCTCAGGGACTAGACCAGGACTAGACCAGGACTAGACCAGGACTAGACCAGGACTAGACCAGGACTAGACCAGGACTAGACCAGGACTGAACCAGGACTAGACCAGGACTGAACCAGGACTAGACCAGGACTGAACCAGGACTAGACCAGGACGAGACCAGGACTAGACCAGGACTAGACCAGGACTAGACCAGGACTAGACCAGGACTAGACCAGGACTAGACCAGGACAAGACCAGGACTAGACCAGGACTAGACCAGGACTAGACCAGGATGAGACCAGGACTAGACCAGGACTAGACCAGGACTGAACCAGGACTAGACCAGGACTGAACCAGGACTAGACCAGGACTAGACCAGGACTAGACCAGGACTAGACCAGGACTAGACCAGGACTAGACCAGGACTAGACCAGGACAAGACCAGGACTAGACCAGGACTAGACCAGGACTAGACCAGGACTAGACCAGGACTAGACCAGGACTAGACCAGGACAAGACCAGGACTAGACCAGGACTAGACCAGGACTAGACCAGGACTAGACCAGGATGAGACCAGGACTAGACCAGGACTAGACCAGGACTAGACCAGGACTAGACCAGGACTAGACCAGGACTAGAGCATGTTTGTTTTTAATGCAGTCACTGGTCTTGCACCTTCCGCCTTGTGTGAGATTTTGACCCGTCTCCAGCGGGGCCTCTGCGGGTCCCCGGTGTTGGACCCGTCTCCAGCGGGGCCTCTGCGGGTCCCCGGTGTTGGACCCGTCTCCAGCGGGGCCTCTGCGGGTCCCCGGTGTTGGACCCGGCACGAGCGGGGCCTCTGCCGGAGTCCCGGTGTTGGACCCGTGTCCAGCGGGGCCTCTGCGGGTCCCCGGTGTTGGACCCGTCTCCAGCGGGGCCTCTGCGGGTCCCCGGTGTTGGACCCGTCTCCAGCGGGGCCTCTGCGGGTCCCCGGTGTTGGACCCGTCTCCAGCGGGGCCTCTGCGGGTCCCCGGTGTTGGACCCGTCTCCAGCGGGGCCTCTGCGGGTCCCCGGTGTTGGACCCGTCTCCAGCGGGGCCTCTGCGGGTCCCGGTGTTGGACCCGTCTCCAGCGAGGCTCTCTGGGTCCCGGTGTTGGACCCGCCTCCAGCGGGGCCTCATGGTCCCCGGTGTTGGACCCCGTCTCCAGCGAGGCCTCTGCGGGTCCCGGTGTTGGACCCGTCTCCAGCGGGGCCTCTGAGTCCCCCGGTGTTGGACCCGTCTCAGCGGGGGCCTCTGCGGGTCCCCCGGTGTTGGACCCGTCTCAGCGGGGCCTCTGCGGGTCCCCGGTGTTGGACCCGTGTCCAGCGGGGCCTCTGCGGGTCCCCGGTGTTGGACCCGTCTCCAGCGGGGCCTCTGCGGGTCCCCGGTGTTGGACCCGTCTCCAGCGGGGCCTCTGCGGGTCCCCGGTGTTGGACCCGTGTCCAGCGGGGCCTCTGCGGGTCCCCGGTGTTGGACCCGTCTCCAGCGGGCCTCTGCGGGTCCCGGTGTTGGACCCGTCTCCAGCGGGGCCTCTGCAGTCCCGGTGTTGGACCCGTCTCCAGCGGGGCCTCTGCGGGTCCCGGTGTTGGACCCGTCTCAGCGGGGCCTCTGCGGGTCCCGGTGTTGGACCCGTGTCCAGCGGGGCCTCTGCGGGTCCCCGGTGTTGGACCCGTCTCCAGCGGGCCTCTGCGGGTCCCGGTGTTGGACCCCCGTCTCAGCGGGGCCTCTGCGGGTCCCCCGGTGTTGGACCCGTCTCCAGCGGGGCCTCTGCGGAGTCCCCGGTGTTGGACCCGTCTCCAGCGGGGCCTCTGGTCCCGGTGTTGGACCCGTGTCCAGCGGGGCCTCTGCGGGTCCCGGTGTTGGACCCGTCTCAGCGAGCGAACCTCTGCGGGTCCCGGTGTTGGACCCGTCTCCAGCGGGGCCTCTGCGAGTCCCGGTGTTGGAACCGTATCCAGCGGTGACTCTGCGGGTCCGAGGTGTTGGACCCGTCTCCAGCGGGGCCTCTGCGGGTCCCCGGTGTTGGACCCGTCTCCAGAGGGCCTCTCGCGGGTCCCGGTGTTGGACCCGTCTCCAGCGGGGCCTCTGCGGAGTCCCCCCGGTGTTGGACCCCGTCTCCAGCGGAGCCTCTGGTCCCCGGTGTTGGACCACGTCTCCAGCGGGGCCTCTGCGGGTCCCCCGGTGTTGGACCCGTCTCAGCGGGCCTCTCACGGGTCCCGGTGTTGGACCCGTCTCCAAGCGGGCCTCTGCGAGTCCCAGTGTTGGACCCCGTCTCCAGCGGGGCCTCTCACGGGTCCCGGTGTTGGACCCGTGTCCAGCGGGGCCTCTGCGGGTCCCAGTGTTGGACCCCGTCTCCAGCGGGGCCTCTGCGGGTCCCGGTGTTGGACCGTCTCCAGCGGGGCCTCTGCGAATCCCGGTGTTGGACCCGTGTCCAGCCGGGCCTCTCGCGGGTCCCGGTGTTGGACCCGTCTCCAGCGGGGCCTCTGAAGTCCCGGTGTTGGACCCGTCTCCAGCGGGGCCTCTGCGGGTCCCCGGTGTTGGACCCGTCTCCAGCGGGGCCTCTGCGGGTCCCCGGTGTTGGACCCGTCTCCAGCGGGGCCTCTGCGGGTCCCCGGTGTTGGACCCGTGTCCAGCGGGGCCTCTGCGGGTCCCCGGTGTTGGACCCGTCTCCAGCGGGGCCTCTGCGGGTCCCCGGTGTTGGACCCGTCTCCAGCGGGGCCTCTGCGGGTCCCCGGTGTTGGACCCGTCTCCAGCGGGGCCTCTGCGGGTCCCCGGTGTTGGACCCGTCTCCAGCGGGGCCTCTGCGGGTCCCCGGTGTTGGACCCGTGTCCAGCGAGGGCCTCTGCGGTCCCGGTGTTGGACCCGTCTCCAGCGGGGCCTCTGCGGAGTCCCCGGTGTTGGACCCCGTCTCCAGCGGGGCCTCTGCGGGTCCCCGGTGTTGGACCCGTGTCCAGCGGGGCCTCTGGAGTCCCGGTGTTGGACCCGTCTCCAGCAAGGGCCTCTGCGGGTCCCCGGTGTTGGACCCGTCTCCAGCGGGGCCTCTCAAGTGGTCCTCCCGGTGTTGGACCCGTCTCAGCGGGCCTCTGCGGGTCCCGGTGTTGGACCCGTCTCCAGCGGGGCCTCTGCGGAGTCCCGGTGTTGGACCCGTGTCCAGCGGGGGCCTCTGCGGGTCCCGGTGTTGGACCCGTCTCAGCGGGGCCTCTGCGGAGTCCCGGTGTTGGACCCGTCTCCAGCGGGGCCTCTGCGGGTCCCGGTGTTGGACCCGTGTCCAGCGGGGCCTCTGCTGGTCCCAGTGTTGGACCCGTCTCCAGCGGGGCCTCTGCGGGTCCCGGTGTTGGACCCGTCTCCAGCGGGGCCTCTGCGGGTCCCCGGTGTTGGACCCGTGTCCAGCGGGGCCTCTGCGGGTCCCCGGTGTTGGACCCGTCTCCAGCGGGGCCTCTGCGGGTCCCCGGTGTTGGACCCGTCTCCAGCGGGGCCTCTGCGGGTCCCCGGTGTTGGACCCGTGTCCAGCGGGGCCTCTGCGGGTCCCCGGTGTTGGACCCGTCTCCAGCGGGGCCTCTGCGGGTCCCCGGTGTTGAACACTGAGGGGCCCTGTGGGGTCAGGGGCTTTGTTCACACGTGTTTATTGTTTTTTTATCTTGTTTTATTATTGTGCAGCACTTTGGTCGACTTTGTCTGTTGGAAGGTGCTATAGAAATAGGACTAGACCAGGACTAGACCAGGACTAGACCAGGACTAGACCAGGACTGAACCAGGACTAGACCAGGACTGAACCAGGACTAGACCAGGACTGAACCAGGACTAGACCAGGACTAGACCAGGACTAGACCAGGACTAGACCAGGACTAGACCAGGACTAGACCAGGACTGAACCAGGACTAGACCAGGACTGAACCAGGACTAGACCAGGACTGAACCAGGACTAGACCAGGACTAGACCAGGACTAGACCAGGACTAGACCAGGACTGAACCAGGACTAGACCAGGACTAGACCAGGACTAAACCAGGACTAAAGGATAGAAGCAGCACCAGCGCAGCCTAAAATACTCACGGCCTGTTCTGTTTGTCCTGGAGGCAGCAGCAGTCGCAGGAGCCATAGTTGTAGTCGTAGTTGTAGTCGTAGTTGTAGTCGTAGTCGTAGTTGTAATCATAGTCATAGTCGTCGTTTCCTCCACAGCGATGACGTCGTTCTCGCCGACCTGAGCCTTGTCTTTGTGTTTGGAAAAGTGTAAAAGGAAATGTTCCTTTGTCAGAAACACGTGGGGTTGGGCCTGGAGGCTCGGAGCGTCTGGAGGCTTCTCTGCAGCCAAAATGTTCTCCTAAAAATAGAAAAACAATAAAATATGAAATATTCTACTGCAGACACAGTGTGAGGTTATAGACCACCCCATCACCACTGTGGACTCATTCCCCTGGGGACCACCATCACCCAGGACCTCAAATGGGAGCCTCCATCACCTCCATCATAAAGAAGGCCCAGCAGAGGATGTACTTCCTGAGGCAGCTGAAGAGATTCAACCTGCAGCATGGACAATGGTGCAGTTCTACACGGCCATCATCGAGTCCATCCTCACCTCCTCCATCACCGTGTGGTGCTGGAGCCTCCACCAGGGACAAACAGAGGCTGCAGCGTGTTGTGCTCTGCTGAGAAGGTGATTGGTTGCAGCCTCCATCTCTTCAGGACCTGTACACCTCCAGGACTCGGACACGTGCAGGTCGAATTGCAGCTGATCCTTCTCACCCTGGACATGGACTTTTTGACCTACTCCCCTCAGGCAGGAGGCTACAGTCCATTCGGACCAGAACCTCTCGCCACAAAAACAGTTTCTTCCTCTGCTGTTGGACTCATAAATAATAACAGTGGGACTGGTCCCACCCCCCACTCTGCTCCTGTCACATGACCCTGTGTTTCACACCTGCCTGCACCTGCCTGTTCTGCACTGATCACTGATACTCTCATACTCTATATTATTATACTCCTGTAAACTTGTACATTTTGTTATCTTACAGCTTTCTTTTTTCTACTTTCTTTTATTCTCTTTTATTTGTTGCAGGTCAGTGTTTGTCTCCATCTGCTCCAAGCACCGCAGCAGTTTCCTCATGTTGAACCTGTTCACTCATATGGCAATAAAAACCTTCTGATTCTGATAACAGCGCCACAACACTCAGCACACGACTCTGTGACAGCGGGAGGGCATCAGGGGTAAAACTCACCATGTTGGTGAAGTGTGTGGGCAGAGCGGTGGCTTTGGAGGAGGGCACAGAGTTTTCTGAAATAAAACAGCTTCAGATCAGAGTTCTGGACATAAAAACATTCACATTTGGATTTATATCTGAGTCACTGCACAGATCTGAGCTGTGCCTGTTGCCATGGAGATGCAGCAGTTTCATCTCACCGTTGGGGTGGAGGTCACCGTTGGGGTGGAGGTCACCGTTGGGGTGGAGGTCACCGTTGGGGTGGAGGTCACCGTTGGGGTGGAGGTGCAGCGCCGCAGTGGTGGAGCTGGTGAAGTCGGGGATGAACTGAACCGTGGGCTCCGCTCGGGGGAAACTTTCCTCCACAAAGTTGCTCTGCAAAACCCTCAGGTCCAACGAGTCGTTAGAGACGCCACGAGAGTCCAGAGAGACGACGAAGTGAACGGAGACCACCAGACCCCTGCAGGAGAGACCGGGACTGAACCGGGACTGAACCGGGACTGAACCGGGACTGAACCAGGACTGAACCGGGACTGAACCAGGACTGAACCAGGACTACACCGGGACTGAACCGGGACTGAACCAGGACTGAACCGGGACTGAAGCGGGACTGAAGCGGGACTGAACCGGGACTGAACCGGGACTGAACCGGGACTGAACCGGGACTGAACCGGGACTGAACCGGGACTGAACCGGGACTGAACCGGGACTGAAGCGGGACTGAACCGGGACTGAACCGGGACTGAACCGGGACTGAACCGGGACTGAACCGGGACTGAACCGGGACTGAACCGGGACTGAACCGGGACTGAAGCGGGACTGAAGCGGGACTGAAGCGGGACTGAACCGGGACTGAACCGGGACTGAACCGGGACTGAACCGGGACTGAACCGGGATTGAACCGGGACTGAACCGGGACTGAACCGGGACTGAAGCGGGACTGAAGCGGGACTGAAGCGGGACTGAACCGGGACAGAACCAAGACTGAACCGGGACTGAAGCGGGACTACACCGGGACTGAACCAGGACTGAACCGGGACTGAACCAGGACTGAACCGGGACTGAACCGGGACTGAACCGGGACTGAACCGGGACTGAACCGGGACTGAACCGGGACTGAACCGGGACTGAAGCGGGACTGAAGCGGGACTGAAGCGGGACTGAACCGGGATTGAACCGGGACTGAACCGGGATTGAACCGGGACTGAACCGGGACTGAACCGGGACTGAAGCGGGACTGAAGCGGGACTGAAGCGGGACTGAACCGGGACAGAACCAAGACTGAACCGGGACTGAAGCGGGACTGAAGCGGGACTGAAGCGGGACTGAACCGGGACTGAACCGGGACTGAACCGGGACTGAACCGGGACTGAACCAGGACTGAACCAGGACTGAACCGGGACTGAACCGGGACTGAACCGGGACTGAACCGGGACTGAAGCGGGACTGAAGCGGGACTGAACCGGGATTGAACCAGGACTGAACCGGGACTGAACCGGGACTGAACCAGGACTGAACCGGGACTGAACCGGGACTGAAGCGGGACTGAAGCGGGACTGAAGCGGGACTGAAGCGGGACTGAACCGGGACAGAACCAAGACTGAACCGGGACTGAAGCGGGACTGAAGCGGGACTGAAGCGGGACTGAACCGGGACTGAAGCGGGACTGAAGCGGGACTGAACCAGGACTGAACCGGGACAGAACCAAGACTGAACCGGGACTGAACCGGGACTGAACCGGGACTGAACCGGGATTGAACCGGGACTGAACCGGGACTGAAGCGGGACTGAAGCGGGACTGAACCGGGACTGAAGCGGGACTGAAGCGGGACTGAAGCGGGACTGAACCGGGACAGAACCAAGACTGAACCGGGACTGAACCGGGACTGAACCGGGACTGAACCGGGATTGAACCGGGACTGAACCGGGACTGAACCGGGACTGAACCGGGACTGAACCGGGACTGAACCGGGACTGAACCGGGACTGAACCGGGACTGAAGCGGGACTGAAGCGGGACTGAAGCGGGACTGAACCGGGACAGAACCAAGACTGAACCGGGACTGAAGCGGGACTACACCGGGACTGAACCAGGACTGAACCGGGACTGAACCGGGACTGAAGCGGGACTGAAGCGGGACTGAAGCGGGACTGAACCGGGACAGAACCAAGACTGAACCGGGACTGAAGCGGGACTGAAGCGGGACTGAAGCGGGACTGAACCGGGATTGAACCAGGACTGAACCGGGACTGAACCGGGACTGAACCAGGACTGAACCAGGACTGAACCGGGACTGAACCGGGACTGAACCGGGACTGAAGCGGGACTGAAGCGGGACTGAACCGGGACAGAACCAAGACTGAACCGGGACTGAAGCGGGACTGAAGCGGGACTGAACCGGGATTGAACCAGGACTGAACCGGGACTGAACCGGGACTGAACCGGGACTGAACCGGGACTGAACCGGGACTGAAGCGGGACTGAAGCGGGACTGAAGCGGGACTGAAGCGGGACTGAACCGGGACAGAACCAAGACTGAACCGGGACTGAAGCGGGACTGAAGCGGGACTGAAGCGGGACTGAAGCGGGACTGAACCGGGACTGAAGCGGGACTGAAGCGGGACTGAACCAGGACTGAACCGGGACAGAACCAAGACTGAACCGGGACTGAACCGGGACTGAACCGGGACTGAACCGGGACTGAACCGGGACTGAAGCGGGACTGAAGCGGGACTGAACCGGGACTGAAGCGGGACTGAAGCGGGACTGAAGCGGGACTGAACCGGGACAGAACCAAGACTGAACCGGGACTGAACCGGGACAGAACCAAGACTGAACCGGGACTGAACCGGGACTGAACCGGGACTGAACCGGGACTGAAGCGGGACTGAAGCGGGACTGAAGCGGGACTGAACCGGGACTGAACCGGGACAGAACCAAGACTGAACCGGGACTGAACCGGGACTGAACCGCGACTGAAGCGGGACTGAACCGGGACTGAACCGCGACTGAACCGGGACTGAACCGGGACTGAACCGGGACTGAACCGGGACAGAACCAAGACTGAACCGGGACTGAACCGGGACTGAACCGGGACTGAACCGGGACTGAACCGGGACTGAACCGGGACTGAAGCGGGACTGAAGCGGGACTGAACCGGGACTGAAGCGGGACTGAAGCGGGACTGAAGCGGGACTGAACCGGGACAGAACCGGGACTGAACCGGGATTGAACCGGGACTGAACCGGGACTGAACCGGGACTGAACCGGGATTGAACCGGGACTGAACCGGGACTGAACCGGGACTGAAGCGGGACTGAACCGGGACTGAACCGGGACTGAACCGGGACTGAACCGGGACTGAACCGGGACTGAACCGGGACTGAACCGGGACTGAACCGGGACTGAACCGGGACTGAACCGGGACTGAACCGGGTCTGAACCGGGACTGAACCGGGACTGAACCGGGACTGAACCGGGACTGAACCGGGACTGAACCGGGACTGAACCGGGACTGAAGCGGGACTGAACCGGGACTGAACCGGGACTGAACCGCGACTGAACCGGGACTGAACCGGGACTGAACCGGGACTGAACCGGGACTGAACCAAGACTGAACCGGGACTGAACCGGGTCTGAACCGGGACTGAACCGGGACTGAACCGGGACTGAACCGCGACTGAACCGGGACTGAACCGGGACTGAACCGGGACTGAACCGGGACAGAACCAAGACTGAACCGGGACTGAACCGGGACTGAACCGGGACTGAACCGGGATTGAACCGGGACTGAACCGGGACAGAACCAAGACTGAACCGGGACTGAAGCGGGACTGAACCGGGATTGAACCGGGACTGAACCGGGACTGAACCGGGACTGAACCAGGACTGAACCGGGACTGAACCGGGACTGAACCGGGACTGAACCGGGACTGAAGCGGGACTGAACCGGGAGTGAACCGGGACTGAACCGGGACTGAACCGGGACTGAACCGGGACAGAACCAAGACTGAACCGGGACTGAACCGGGACTGAACCGGGATTGAACCGGGACTGAACCGGGACTTAACCGGGACTGAACCGGGACTGAAGCGGGACTGAAGCGGGACTGAACCGGGACTGAACCGGGACTGAACCGGGACTGAACCGGGACTGAACCGGGACTGAACCGGGACTGAACCGGGTCTGTCAAGGCAACAAACTAGTGTCGTGATGGGGGAAAGTTCTTAATTTCCACGTAAAACACCAATTTGCTTCAGACTGAAGAAGCTTAACTCCATTTTAACCCATCTGACAACAGCCACGAGTCTAACGAACCAAACGCTCTGCCTGGTTCACTCATTAGTGTCTGGAAACGTGAGAAAACATCTTTAGAAGCAGCCTTAAAGAATATAATTCACTGGTAAATAAACAGGATTAGAAATGGCATCGGCGGTCGAGTCTTTTGGGCTTTGGCCTGTGCAGTGGGAAATCAGCAGAGGGAAGTGTGAGACTGATTATAAAGTTGTTTTCTAACGTTTCCAGACACTAATGAGTTTGTTTGTTAGACTGGATGAGGTTAAAGTGGTTTAATCTTCTTCACCTCCTGCAGTGACTTTAGCTTCAGACGTTCAGAGTTCCTGTTTAAGGCGGCGTCTGTGACCCTGAGCCTTTCCCCCACACTAATGTCACTAACTCCTGAGAGCCGCCTTAAGAGGATCAGAGCAGCTGCTGCGTAACCACGGAAACACCACTAATACTGCACTAAATACGACTACTACTACTACTACTACTACTACTACTACTGCAAATACTATGACTACTACTACTACTACTACTACTACAAATACTATGACTACTACTACTACTACTACTACTACTACTACAAATACTATGACTACTACTACTACTACTACTACTACTACTACTACTACTACTGCAAATACTATGACTACTACTACTACTACTACTACTGCAAATACCACTAATACTACTAAAAATACTACTTTTCCGAATCCTTGGGTGTTGGGGGTTTGGGGTTTGGGTTCGCGGACTCACCGCTCCAGGTCTTTCTGGGGCCTGAACATAAAAAGAGTGTAAATGTGATTTAAGTACAGTATTAGTTATAAATGTGATATCTGGATTATATCTGGATTATATAACATAAGATAAGATAAAATAGGACTTTATTGATCTCACAGTGGAGAAATTCAACAGTCACAGTAGCTCCAGGACAGTTTAGTGCAAAAAAGGGGGAAAAGGTATATGTAGATTATACGTGATTATATGTAGATTATACGTGATTATATGTGGACTATATGTGATGATATGTGATGTGATTATATGCGATTATATGTTATTATATGTGATGACATGTGATATGTGATGATATGTGGACTATGTGTAATGATATGTGATTATCTGTGATATGTGATATGTGATGATATCTGATGAAATGTTATTATATGTGATATGTGATATGTTATTATATTTGGACTATATGTGAAGATATGTGATATGTTATTATATGTGGACTGTATGTGATGATATGTTAATATGTGATGATATGTGATATGTTATTATATGTGATATGTGATAATATATGATAATTTGTGATATGTGATATGTGATAATATATGATGATTTGTGATATGTGATATGTTATTATATGTAGACTATATGTGATGATACGTAATATGTGATTATATGTGATTATATGTGATATATGTAGACTATATGTGATGATACGTAATATGTGATTATATGTGATTATATGTGATATATGTGGACTATATGTGATGATATGTGATAATGTTATTACATGTGATATGTGATAATATATGATATGTGATATATTATATGTAGACTATATGTGATGATATGTAATGATATGTGATATATGTGATAATATGCGATATGTTATATGTGGACTATATGTGATATGTGATATGTGATGTTATATGTGGACTATATGTGATATGTGATGTGATATGTGATGTTATATGTGGACTATATGTGATATGTGATAATATGTGATATGTGATGTTATATGTGGACTATATGTGATATGTGATGTGATGTGATATGTGATGTTATATGTGGACTATATGTGATATGTGATAATATGTGATATGTGATGTTATATGTGGACTATATGTGATATGTGATGTGATGTGATATGTGATGTTATATGTGGACTATATGTGATATGTGATGTGATATGTGATAATATGTGATGATATGTGATATGTGATATGTTATATGTGGACTATATGTGATGATATGTGATATGCTATTATATGTGATTATTTGTGATATGTGATGATATATGCTTATATGTGATTATATGTGATGATATTCATATTTTGAGTGTATCATATTTAAAGTAGTGGTGACATGAGTCAGACCTGAAGTCCAGCACGTGTGCGCTCCTGAACCCCGAGAGTCGCCCGAACGCCTCCACGACCTGAAACACAGACCACATGTTCAGCCCGAACACCGAAACCCTGAACCCCGAAACCCTGAACCCCGAAACCCTGAACCCCGAAACCCTGAACCCCGAAACCCTGAACCCCGAAACCCTGAACCCCGAAACCTTGAACCCCGAAACCCTGAACCCCGAAACCCTGAACCCCGAAACCTTGAACCCCGAAACCCTGAACCCCGAAACCCTGAACCCCGAAACCTTGAACCCCGAAACCCTGAACCCCGAAACCCTGAACCCCGAAACCCTGAACCCCGAAACCCTGAACCCCGAAACCCTGAAATGCCTCAATGACCGGAAACACAGACCACATGTTCAGCCCGAACCCCGAACCCCTCGTCTGAAACAGTTGACGGTTCAGTCCCCCCTCACACAGAGCTGCTGCTGCTGTTGTGTCACTGGGCAAGACACGTCCACTTGTCTCTGCCAGTGTCTTTGAATAACTGTGTGAAAGGAATTAGTCCTGGTTTAGTCCTGGTTTAGTCCTGGTTTAGTCCTGGTTTAGTCCTGGTCTAGTCCTGGTTTAGTCCTGGTCTAGTCCTGGTCTAGTCCTGGTCTAGTCCTGGTCTAGTCCTGGTTTAGTCCTGGTTTAGTCCTGGTTTAGTCCTGGTCTAGTCCTGGTCTAGTCCTGGTTTAGTCCTGGTCTAGTCCTGGTCTAGTCCTGGTCTAGTCCTGGTCTAGTCCTGGTTTAGTTTTAGTTTAAAGCAGAACAGAGAAAGAGAGGAGGAGGAGGAGGAGGAGAAGAGGAGGAGGAGGAGGAGAGGAGGAGGAGAAGAGGAGGAGGAGTGGAGGAGGAGGAGGAGGGGGGGAGGAGGAGGAGGAGGAGAGGAGGAGGAGAAGAGGAGGAGGAGTGGAGGAGGAGAGGAGGAGAGGAGGAGGAGGAGGAGAGGAGGAGGAGAAGAGGAGGAGGAGGAGGAGAGGAGGAGGAGAAGAGGAGGAGGAGAGGAGGAGAGGAGGAGGAGGAGGAGAAGAGGAGGAGAGGAGGAGGAGGAGGAGGAGAGGAGGAGAGAAGGAGGAGAGGAGGAGGAGGAGGGGGAGGAGGAGAGGAGGAGAGAAGGAGGAGAGGAGGAGGAGGGGGTGGAGGAGAGGAGGAGGGGGAGGAGAGGAGGAGGAGGTTGGGGAGGAGGAGAGGAGGAGATGAGGAGCAGAGAGGAGGAGGAAGAGGAGGAGAGGAGGAGGAGGAGGAGAGGAGGAGGAGAGAAGGAGGAGAGGAGGAGGAGGAGAGGAGGAGAGGAGGACGACAGGAGGAGGAGGAGGAGGAGGAGGACAGGAGGAGGAGGAGGAGGAGGAGGAGAGGAGGAGAGGAGGAGAGGAGGAGGAGAGGAAGAGGAGGAGGAGAGGAGGAGGAGGAGGAGAGGAAGAGGAGAGGAGGAGGAGGAGAGGAGGAGGAGGAGAGGAGGAGAGGAAGAGGAGGAGGAGAGGAGGAAAGGAAGAGGAGAGGAGGAGGAGAGGAGGAGGAGGAGAGGAGGGCGGTGGAGAAGTGGAAGAGGAGGAGGAGGAGGAGAGGAAGAGGAGAGGAGGAGGAGGAGAGGAAGAGGAGAGGAGGAGGAGGAGAGGAGGAGGTGGAGAGGAGGAGGAGAGGAAGAGGCGAGGAGGAGGAGGAGAGGAGGAGCGGAGGACGAGGAGAGGAAGAGAGGAAGAGGAGAGGAGGAGAGGAGGAGGAGGAGAGGAAGAGGAGAGGAGGAGGAGGAGAGGAAGAGGAGGAGGAGAGGAAGAGGAGAGGAGGAGGAGAGGAGGAGGAGAGGAAGAGGAGAAGAAGAGAGGAAGAGGAGAGGAGGAGAGGAGGAGGAGGAGAGGAAGAGGAGAGGAGGAGGAGGAGGAGAGGAAGAGGAGAGGAGGAGGAGGAGGAGGAGGAGAGGAACAGGAGAGGAGGAGGAGACGAGGAGGAGGAGGAGAGGAAGAGGAGAGGAGGAGGAGAGGAAGAGGAGAGGAAGAGGAGAGGAGGAGGAGGAGAGGAAGAGGAGAGGAGGAGAGGAAGAGGAGAGGAAGAGGAGAGGAGGAGGAGGAGGAGGAAGAGGAGAGGAGGAGAGGAGGAGGAGGAGAGGAAGAGGAGAGGAGGAGGAGGAGGAGGAGAGGAAGAGGAGGAGAGGAAGAGGAGAGGAGGAGGAGGAGGAGAGGAGGAGGAGAGGAGGAGAGGAAGAGGAGAGGAGGAGAGGAAGAGGAGAGGAGGAGGAGGAGGAGAGGAGGAGAGGAAGAGGAGAGGAGGAGGAGGAGAGGAGGAGGAGGAGGAGGAGAGGAAGAGGAGAGGAGGAGGAGGAGGAGAGGAGGAGAGGAGGACGAGGAGAGGAGGAGAGGAGGAGGAGGAGAGGAAGAGGAGAGGAGGAGAGGAAGAGGAGAGAGGAGGAGGAGGAGGAGAGGAGGAGGAGGAAGAGGAGAGGAGGAGGAGGAGGAGGAGAGGAAGAGGAGAGGAGGAGGAGGAGGAGGAGAGGAGGAGAGGAAGCGTAGAGGAGGAGGAGGAGGAGAGGAGGAGGAGAGGAGGAGAGGAAGAGGAGAGGAGGAGAGAAGAGGAGAGGAGGAGGAGGAGAGAGAGGAGGGAAGAGGAGAGGAGGAGGAGGAGGAGAGGAAGAGGAGAGGAGGAGGGAGGAGGAGAGGAGGAGAGAGGAAGAGGAGAGGAGGAGAGGAGGAGGAGGAGAGGAAGAGGAGAGGAGGAGAGGAAGAGGAGAGGAGGAGGAGGAGGAGAGGAGGAGGAGGAAGAGGAGAGGAGGAGAGGAGGAGGAGGAGAGGAAGAGGAGAGGAGGAGGAGGAGGAGGAGAGGAGGAGAGGAAGAGGAGAGGAGGAGAGGAAGAGGAGAGGAGGAGGAGGAGGAGAGGACGAGTAGGAGAGGAAGAGGAGAGGAGGAGGAGGAGGAGGAGAGGAGGAGAGGAAGAGGAGAGGAGGAGAGGAAGAGGAGAGGAGGAGGAGGAGGCGAGGAGGAGGAGAGGAGGAGAGGAAGAGGAGAGGAGGAGAGGAAGAGGAGAGGAGGAGGAGGAGGAGAGGAGGAGGAAGAGGAGAGGAGGAGGAGGAGGAGGAGAGGAAGAGGAGAGGAGGAGGAGGAGGAGAGGAGGAGAGGAGGAGGAGGAGAGGAGGAGGAGGAGGAGAGGAGGAGGAGAGGAGGAAGAGGAGAGGAGGAGGAGGAGGAGAGGAGGAGGAGAGGAAGAGGAGAGGAGGTGGAGGAGGAGAGGAGGAGGAGGAGAGGAGGAGGAGGAGAGGAGGAGGAGAGGAAGAGGAGAGGAGGAGGAGGAGCGGAGGAGGAGAGGAAGAGAGGAAGAGAGGAGGAGAGACACCTGAAGAGGAGAGGAGGAGGAGAGGAAGAGGAGAGGAGGAGGAGAGGAGGAGGAGATGATGAAGAGGAGAGGAGGAGGAGAGGAGGAGGAGAGGAAGAGGAGAGGAAGAGAGGAAGAGGAGAGGAGGAGGAGGAGGAGGAGGAGAGGAGGAGGAGAGGAGGAGAGGAGGAGGAGGAGAGGAGGAGGAGGAGGAAGAGGAGAGGAGGAGAGGAGGAGAGGAGGAGGAGAGGAAGAGAAGGAGGAGAGGAGGCGGAGGAGGAGGAGGAGGAGAAGAGGAGGAGGAGGAGGAGAGGAGGAGGAGAAGAGGAGGAGGAGTGGAGGAGGAGGAGGAGAGGAGGAGGAGGAGGAGGAGAGGAGGAGGGAGAAGAGGAGGAGAGGAGGGAGGAGAGAGGAGGAGAGGAGGAGGAGGAGGAGAGGAGGAGGAGAAGAGGAGGAGGAGGAGGAGAGGAGGAGGAGAAGAGGAGGAGGAGAGGAGGAGGAGAGGAGGAGGAGGAGAAGTGGAGGAGAGGAGGAGGAAAGGAGGAGAGGAGGAGGAGAAGGAGAGGAGAAGAGGAGGAGGAGGAGGAGGAGGAGAGGAGGAGGAAAGGATGAGAGGAGGAGGAGGAGGAGAGGAGGAGAGGAAGAGGAGGAGGAGAGGAGGAGGAGGTTGGGGAGGAGGAGAGGAGGAGAGAAGGAGGAGAGGAGGAGGAAGAGGAGGAGAGGAGGAGGAGGAGGAGAGGAGGAGGAGAGAAGGAGGAGAGGAGGAGGAGGAGAGGAGGAGAGGAAGAGGAGAGGAGGAGGAGGAGGAGGAGAGGAGGAGGAGGAGGAAGAGGAGAGGAGGAGAGGAGGAGAGGAGGAGGAGAGGAAGAGAAGGAGGAGAGGAGGAGGAGGAGGAGAGGAAGAGGAGAGGAGGAGGAGGAGAGGAGGAGGAGGAGAGGAGGAGAGGAAGAGGAGGAGGAGAGGAGGAAAGGAAGAGGAGAGGAGGAGGAGAGGAGGAGGAGGAGAGGAGGACGGAGGAGATGAGGTCGAGGAGGTGGAGGAGGAGTGGAAGAGGAGAAGATGAGGAGGAGAGGACGAGGAGATGAGGAGGAGGAGGAGGAGGAGGAGGAGGAGGAGAGGAGGAAGAGGAGAGGAGGAGGAGGAGAGGAGGAGGAGAGGAAGAGGAGAGGAAGAGAGGAAGAGGAGAGGAGGAGAGGAGGAGGAGGAGAGGAAGAGGAGAGGAGGAGGAGGAGGAAGAGGAGGAGGAGAGGAAGAGGAGAGGAAGAGGAAGAGGAGGAGGAGAGGAAGAGGAGAGTAAGAGAGGAAGAGGAGAGGAGGAGAAGAGGAGGAGGAGAGGAAGAGGAGAGGAGAGGAGGAGGGGAGGAAGAGAGAGGAGGGAGGAGAGGAGGAGGAGGAGGAGGAGAGGAAGAGGAGAGAGGAGGAGGAGAGGAAGAGGAGAGGAAGAGGAAGAGGAGGAGGAGAGGAGAGGAAGAGGAGAGGAGGAGAGGAAGAGGAGAGGAAGAGGAGAGGAGGAGGAGGAGGAGGAAGAGGAGAGGAGGAGAGGAGGAGGAGGAGAGGAAGAGGAGAGGAGGAGGAGGAGGGAGGAGAGGAAGAGGAGGAGAGGAAGAGGAGAGGAGGAGGAGGAGGAGAGGAGGAGGAGAGAGGAGAAGAGGAGAGGAGGAGAGGAGGGGGAGAGGAAGAGGAGGAGGAGGAGGAGGAGGAAGAGGAGAGGAAGAGGAGGAGAGGAGGAGAGGAGGGGGAGAGGAAGAGGAGAGGAGGAGGAGGAGGAGAGGAGGAGAGGAGGAAGAGGAGAGGAGGAGAGGAGGAGGAGGAGAGGAAGAGGAGAGGAGGAGAGGAAGAGGAGAGGAGGAGGAGGAGGAGAGGAGGAGGAGGAAGAGGAGAGGAGGAGAGGAGGAGGAGGAGAGGAAGAGGAGAGGAGGAGGAGGAGGAGGAGAGGAGGAGAGGAAGCGTAGAGGAGGAGGAGGAGGAGAGGAGGAGGAGAGGAGGAGAGGAAGAGGAGAGGAGGAGAGGAAGAGGAGAGGAGGAGGAGGAGGAGAGGAGGAGGAAGAGGAGAGGAGGAGGAGGAGGAGAGGAAGAGGAGAGGAGGAGGAGGAGGAGAGGAGGAGAGGAGGAAGAGGAGAGGAGGAGGAGGAGAGGAAGAGGAGAGGAGGAGAGGAAGAGGAGAGGAGGAGGAGGAGGAGAGGAGGAGGAGGAAGAGGAGAGGAGGAGAGAGGGGGAGGAGAGGAAGAGGAGAGGGGGAGGAGGAGACGGGGAGGAGGAGAGGAGGGGGAGGAGGAGAGGAGGAGAGGAAGAGGAGAGGAGGAGGAGGAGGAGAGGAGGAGGAGGAGAGGAAGAGGAGAGGAGGAGGAGGAGGAGGAGAGGAGGAGAGTAAGAGGAGACGAGGAGAGGAAGAGGAGAGGAGGAGGAGGAGGAGAGGAGGAGGAGAGGAGGAGAGGAAGAGGAGAGGAGGAGGGGAGGGGGAGAGGAGGAGGAGGAGGAGAGGAGGAGGAAGAGGAGAGGAGGAGGAGGAGGAGGAGAGGAAGAGGAGAGGAGGAGGAGGAGGAGGAGGAGGAGGAGAGGAGGAGGAGGAGGGGGGGAGGAGGAGGAGGAGAGGGGGAGGAGAGGGGGAGGAAGAGGAGAGGAGGAGGAGGAGGAGAGGAGGAGGAGGAGAGGAAGAGGAGGAAGAGGAGAGGAGGAGAGGAAGAGGAGGAGGAGGAGAGGAGGAGGAAGAGGAGAGGAGGAGGAGAGGAAGAGAGGGGGAGGAGAGGAGGAGAGGTGGAGGAGAGGAGGAGAGGAGGAGGAGAGGAGGGGAGGAGGAGGAGAGGAGGAAAGGAGGAGAGGAGGAGGAGGAGAGGACGAGGAGAGGAGGAGGAGGAGGAGAGGAGGAGGAGAGGAGGAGAGGAAGAGGAGAGGAGGAGGAGGAAGAGGAGAGGAGGAGGAGGAGGAGAGGAGGAGGAAGAGGAGAGGAGGAGGAGGAGGAGAAGAAGAAGAGGAGGAGGAGGAGGAGGAGGAGGAGAGGAGGAGGAGGAGAGGAGGAGGAGGAGGAGAGGAGGAGGAGAGGAGGAAGAGGAGAGGAGGAGGAAGAGAGGAGGAGGAGGAGAGGAGGAGGAGAGGAAGAGGAAGAGAGGAGGAGGAGGAGAGGAGGAGGAAGAGGAGAGGAGGAGGAGGAGGAGGAGAGGAAGAGGAGAGGAGGAGGAGGAGGAGAGGAGGAGAGGAGGAGGAGGAGAGGAGGAGAGGAGGAGGAGGAGAGGAGGAAAGGAGGAGTCTGGGGGTAAAATGGGGGAAACTCGGGACTTTCCTGGATTTTACTGAAGATAATGACAAACACATGTGGAGCCAAACAGGCCCAGACCAGGACTAAACCAGGACTAAACCAGGACTAAACCAGGACTAAACCAGGACTAAACCAGGACTAAACCAGGACTAAACCAGGACTAAACCAGGACTAAACCAGGACTAAACCAGGACTAAACCAGGACTGAACCAGGACTAAACCAGGACTAAACCAGGACTAAACCAGGACTAACCCAGGACTAAACCAGGACTGAACCAGGACTAAAACCATGACTAAAACAGGACTAAAACCCGGACTAAAACCAGGACTAAACCAGGACTGAACCAGGACTAAAACCAGGACTGAACCAGGACTAAAACCAGGACTAAAACCAGGACTAAAACCAGGACTGAACCAGGACTAAACCAGAACTAAAACCAGGATTAAACCAGGACTAAAACCAGGACTGAGCCAGGATTAAACCAGAACTAAACCATGACTAAAACCAGGACTAAAACTAGGACTAAACCAGGACTAAAACCAGGACTGAACCAGGACTAAAACCAGGACTAAAACCAGGACCAAACCCAGGACTAACTCCAGACTAAAACCAGGACTAAACCAGGACTAAACCAGGACTAAACCAGGACTAAACCAGGACTAACCAGGACTGAACCAGGACTAAACCAGGACTAAACCAGGTCTAAACCAGGACTAAACCAGGACTAAACCAGGACTAACCCAGGACTAAACCAGGACTAAACCAGGACTAAACCAGGTCTAAACCAGGACTAAACCAGGACTAAACCAGGACTGAACCAGGACTAAACCAGGACTGAACCAGGACTAAACCAGATCTAAACCAGGACTAAACCAGATCTAAACCAGGACTAAACCAGGACTAAACCAGGACTAAACCAGATCTAAACCAGGACTAAACCAGGACTAACTTAGGACTAACCCAGGACTAACCCAGGACTAAACCAGGACTAAACCAGGACTAACCCAGGTCTAACCCAGGTCTGGTCCCAGTCCTGGTCCAGGTCCAGACCTGGTCCCAGACCCAGACCCAGACCCGTACCTGTCTGGTGAATGTCCGGTCCAGGTTCTGGTACTCGGTGCTGCTCGGGTTCCTCAGGGCGTCGCTGAAAGGTTCTTCCCTCAGAACCAGAACCAGGTCCAGAACTCGACCAGGACCCAAAGAGACCTGCAAGAACCAGAACCCGGATCAGGACCAGTTCCTCCAGAACCTCCACCCAACACCACCCAACACCTCCACCCAACACCTCCACCCAACACCACCCAACACCTCCACCCAACACCTCCACCCAACACCACCACCCAACACCACCCAACACCTCCACCCAACACCACCACCCAACACCACCCAACACCTCCACCCAACACCACCCAACACCTCCACCCAACACCTCCACCCAACACCTCCACCCAACACCTCCACCCAACACCACCCAACACCACCCAACACCACCCAACACCTCCACCCAACACCACCCAACACCTCCACCCAACAACACCCAACACCTCCACCCAACACCTCCACCCAACACCTCCACCCAACACCTCCACTCAACACCACCACCCAACACCACCACCCAACACCTCCACCCAACACCACCCAACACCACCAAACACCTCCACCCAACACCTCCACCCAACACCTCCACCCAACACCACCCAACACCTCCACCCAACACCACCCAACACCTCCACCCAACACCTCAACCCAACACCTCCACCCAACACCACCCAATACCTCCACCCAACACCACCACCCAACTCCTCACAACACCACCCAACACCACCCAACCCCTCCACCCAACCCCACCCAACACCACCACCCAACCCCACCCAATACCTCCACCCAACACCACCCAACACCTCCACCCAACACCTCCACCCAACACCACCCAACACCTCCACCCAACACCTCCACCCAACACCACCCAACACCTCCACCCAACACCTCCACCCAACACCACCCAACACCTCCACCCAACACCACCACGCAACACCACCCAACACCACCCAACACCTCCACCCAACACCACCCAACACCTCCACCCAACACCACCGAACACCTCCACCCAACACCACCCAACACCTCCACCCAACACCACCCAACACCACCCAACACCTCCACCCAACAACACCCAACACCTCCACCCAACAACACCCAACACCTCCACCCAACACCTCCACCCAACACCTCCACCCAACACCTCCACTCAACACCACCACCCAACACCACCACCCAACACCTCCACCCAACACCACCCAACACCACCTAACACCTCCACCCAACACCTCCACCCAACACCTCCACCCAACACCACCCAACACCTCCACCCAACACCACCCAACACCTCCACCCAACACCACCCAACACCACCCAACACCTCCACCCAACAACACCCAACACCTCCACCCAACAACACCCAACACCTCCACCCAACACCTCCACCCAACACCTCCACCCAACACCTCCACTCAACACCACCACCCAACACCACCACCCAACACCTCCACCCAACACCACCCAACACCACCTAACACCTCCACCCAACACCTCCACCCAACACCTCCACCCAACACCACCCAACACCTCCACCCAACACCTCCACCCAACACCTCCACCCAACACCACCCAATACCTCCACCCAACACCTCAACCCAACACCTCCACCCAACACCACCCAATACCTCCACCCAACACCACCACCCAACTCCTCCCAACACCACCCAACACCACCCAACCCCTCCACCCAACCCCACCACCCAACCCCACCCAATACCTCCACCCAACACCACCCAACACCTCCACCCAACCCCTCCACCCAACACCACCCAACACCTCCACCCAAACATCTCCACCCAACACCACCTAACACCACCCAACACCTCCACCCAAACACCTCCACCCAACACCTCCCAACACCTCCACCCAACACCACCAAACACCTCCACCCAACACCTCCACCCAACACTACCCAACCCAATACCTCCACCCAACACCTCCACCCAACACCACCCAACACCTCCACCCAACACCTCCACCCAATACCTCCACCCAACACCTCCACCCAACACCTCCACCCAACACCTCCACCCAATACCTCCACCCAACACCTCCACCCAACACCTCCCAATAGAAATAAAGTGAATCTGATAACTGTAAATATTTTCTCACCGTGTCCTCGTCCTTCAGTCCAAACTTCTTCTGGAGCAGATCCAGGTCCAGACTCGGCTCCGTCACGTCCGCAAAGTTCCCCTGCTCCTCCTCCTTCAGACCTCCACCCTGCTCCTCCTCCTTCAGACCTCCACCCTGCTCCTCCTCCTTCAGACCTGCACCCTGCTCCTCCTCCTTCAGACCTCCACCCTGCTCCTCCTCCTTCAGACCTGCACCCTGCTCCTCCTCCTTCAGACCTCCACCCTGCTCCTCCTCCTTCAGACCTCCACCCTGCTCCTCCTTCAGACCTGCACCCTGCTCCTTCTCCTTCAGACCTCCACCCTGCTCCTCCTCCTTCAGACCTGCACCGTGCGCCTCCTCCTCCTCTGGTCTCAGGACTTCTGTTCCAGTTGGTGTTGGGGGGATTTCTGGAGGTTCCACTTTCGTAAACTCTAATCTCGTTGTTCTTCCGGTTTCTTGTGGCGTCTCTTCAGAAATGCCCCAAACTGTCGGAGTCACGTTTTCAAATCGCTGCACCGGGATTTCAGTCTGAGCCTGAGCTCCTGCTGAAGCTGGTGGAGAAACGTCTTCGCTCAGATCTGCATTTTCCAGTTGTGTCGGCACCATCAGCTCCTCCTCTTCCTCTGACGTCTGGACCATCAGCTCCTCCTCTTCCTCTGACGTCTGGACCATCAGCTCCTCCTCTTCCTCTGACGTCTGGACCATCAGCTCCTCCTCTTCCTCTGACGTCTGGACCATCAGCTCCTCCTCTTCCTCTGACGTCTGAACCATCAGCTCCTCCTCTTCCTCTGACGTCTGGACCATCAGCTCCTCCTCTTCCTCTGACGTCTGAACCATCAGCTCCTCCTCTTCCTCTGACGTTTGGACCATCAGCTCCTCCTCTTTCTCTGACGTCTGGACCATCAGCTCCTCCTCTTCCTCTATCATCTGGACCATCAGCTCCTCCTCTTCCTCTGACGTCTGGACCATCAGCTCCTCCTCTTCCTCTGACGTCTGGACCATCAGCTCCTCCTCTTCCTCTGACGTCTGGACCATCAGCTCCTCCTCTTCCTCTGACGTCTGGACCATCAGCTCCTCCTCTTCCTCTATCATCTGGACCATCAGCTCCTCCTCTTCCTCTGACGTCTGGACCATCAGCTCCTCCTCTTCCTCTGACGTCTGGACCATCAGCTCCTCCTCTTCCTCTGACGTCTGGACCATCAGCTCCTCCTCTTCCTCTGACGTCTGGACCATCAGCTCCTCCTCTTCCTCTGACGTCTGGACCATCAGCTCCTCCTCTTCCTCTGGACGTCTGGACCATCAGCTCCTCCTCTTCCTCTGACGTCTGGACCATCAGCTCCTCCTCTTCCTCTGACGTCTGGACCATCAGCTCCTCCTCTTCCTCTGACGTCTGGACCATCAGCTCCTCCTCTTCCTCTGACGTCTGGACCATCAGCTCCTCCTCTTCCTCTGACGTCTGGACCATCAGCTCCTCGTCTTCCTCTGACGTCTGGACCATCAGCTCCTCCTCTTCCTCTGCTGCGACCGTCGTGATTTCAAACACTTTTTCTTCATTTTTATGGAGAATCTCTTGACTTTCCTGTGACACTTCCACGTCCTGATTCAACTCTTCTTCTGAACTCAGACTTTCACTCAGAATCTCCTCGTCTTTAGTTGGAACCAAAACGATTTTGTCTTCTGACCCCAAACCCGTCTCCTCTGTTTGAGTTTCTAAAATGGCTTCTTCTCCTTCGCGCGTCTCTTGTTTGGGCAGATCTGGTGTCACCGCTGAATCCTCTTTTGTCGTTGCTTCTCCAAACAAAATGATTTTGGTGGAAATCGGTGGTGGAGGTGTTGGTGTCACTGGGCCAAAATCGTTAGTTTCAGTTTGGGTTTGGGCGGGTTCCTCTTCCTCCGTCCTGATTGGTTCTGAAGGCGTTTCTTCTGCTGCTGCAGGTTTGTCCGTGGTTTGAACTTCCTGTTTTGTTTCCGTTGTTGCTTCTCTAAAGTCCAAACGGCCGTTGTCTTTGACCTGAGCCGGTGAAATATGGACAGGTTCAGCCTCAGCGCCGTGTTTCGGGTCTAAAGTGAAGTTTAAAGCGCCCCCTGGTGGAGGAGCGGACGTGGTTTGGAGAAGCTCTTGGATTTCATGTTGAATTGTTAAATCGTTGGTGCTCAGATCTGTGTGGACCTCAGGACTGGTTCTACCTGGAATTTTGTGGTCCAGGTCCAAGTCCTGGTCTGGGTCTCTGAGGGTGGAACTGGGACCCAACGGGACTAGACTGGGTCCATCAACTGTAGAGCAGAAAGACCATTAGAACCAGGACTAAACCAGGACTAAACCAGGACTAAACCAGGACTAAACCAGGACTAAACCAGGACTAAACCAGGTCTAAACCAGGACTAACCCAGGACTAAACCAGGACTAAACCAGGTCTAAACCAGGACTAACCCAGGACTAAACCAGGACTAAACCAGGTCTAAACCAGGACTAACCCAGGACTAAACCAGGACTAAACCAGGTCTAAACCAGGACTAACCCAGGACTAAACCAGGTCTAAACCAGGTCTAAACCAGGTCTAAACCAGGACTAAAACAGGTCTAAACCAGGACTAAACCAGGACTAAACCAGGTCTAAACCAGGACTAAACCAGGACTAAACCAGGTCTAAACCAGGACTAACCCAGGACTAAACCAGGACTAAACCAGGTCTAAACCAGGACTAACCCAGGACTAAACCAGGACTAAACCAGGTCTAAACCAGGACTAACCCAGGACTAAACCAGGTCTAAACCAGGTCTAAACCAGGTCTAAACCAGGACTAAAACAGGTCTAAACCAGGACTAAACCAGGTCTAAACCAGGACTAAACCAGGTCTATACCAGCACTAAACCAGGTCTATAACAGGACTAAAACCAGGTCTAAAACAGGTCTAAACCAGGACTAAACCAGGACTAAACCAGGACTAAAACCAAGACTAAACCATGTCTAAAACTAAACCAGGACTAAAACAGGTCTAAACCAGGACTAAACCAGGACTAAACCAGGTCTAAACCAGGACTAAAACAGGTCTAAACCAGGACTAAACCAGGACTAAACCAGGTCTAAACCAGGTCTAAACCAGGACTAAACCAGGTCTAAACCAGGACTAAACCAGGACTAAACCAGGTCTAAACCAGGTCTAAACCAGGACTAAACCAGGTCTAAACCAGGACTAAACCAGGACTAAACCAGGACTAAACCAGGACTAAACCAGGTCTAAACCAGGTCTTGGATTCTTTTGAGTAAAGTGTCGTGTGTTTGTCACCGTTGCGTCTTTGTGCATCGTCACTTTCAGACTGAACTGGACCAGAACTGAAGGACAAAAAACAGGATTTACACACACTATACACACACACTATACACACACACTATACACACACTATACACACACACTATACACACACACTATACACACACTATACACACACTATACACACACTATACACACACACTATACACACAATAAACACACAATAATACTATAACACTATACACACACACTATACACACACATACACACACTATACACACACTATACACACTACACACAATGAGACACACACACTATACACACACTATACACACACTATACACACACTATACACACACTATACACACACACTATACACACACACTATACACACACTATACACACACTATACACACACTATACACACTATACACACACACTATACACACACACTATACACACACTATACACACACACTATACACACACTATACACACACACTATACACACACTATACACACACTATACACACACACTATACACACACTATACACACACACTATACACACACACTATACACACACACTATACACACACTATACACACACTATACACACACACTATACACACACTATACACACACTATACACACACTATACACACACACTATACACACACTATACACACACTATACACACACACTATACACACACACTATACACACTATACACACACTATACACACACACTATACACACACTATACACACACTATACACACACACTATACACACACTATACACACACTATACACACACACTATACACACACTATACACACACTATACACACACACTATACACACACTATACACACACTATACACACACACACTATACACACACACTATACACACACACTATACACACACTATACACACACACACTATACACACACTATACACACACTATACACACACACTATACACACACACTATACACACACACTATACACACACACTATACACACACTATACACACACACTATACACACACACTATACACACACTATACACACACTATACACACACACTATACACACACACTATACACACACTATACACACACTATACACACACACACACAGACATACTATACACACACACTATACACACACACTATACACACTCACACTATGCACACACACTATACACACACACTATACACACCCTATACACACACTATACACACACAC
>CM068366.1:202972-351215 GCA_034769755.1 Odontamblyopus lacepedii
TTACAGGGGCAGGAGCAGTTACAGGTGCAGGGGCAGTTACAGGGGCAGGGGCAGTTACAGGTGCAGGGGCAGTTACAGGGGCAGGAGCAGTTACAGGTGCAGGGGCAGTTACATGGGCAGGGGCAGTTACATGGGCAGGGGCAGTTACAGGGGCAGGGGCAGTTACAGGGGCAGTTACAGGTGCAGTTACAGGGGCAGGGGCAGTTACAGGGGTAGGGGCAGTTACAGGGGCAGGGGCAGTTACAGGGGCAGTTACAGGGGCAGGGGCAGTTACAGGGGCAGTTACAGGGGCAGGGGCAGTTACAGGGGCAGTTACAGGTGCAGGGGCAGTTACAGGGGCAGGGGCAGTTACAGGTGCAGGGGCAGTTACAGGGGCAGGGGCAGTTACAGGGGCAGTTACAGGTGCAGGGGCAGTTGCAGGGGCAGTTACAGGGGCAGTTACAGGTGCAGGGGCAGTTACAGGTGCAGGGGCAGTTACAGGGGCAGGGGCAGTTACAGGGGCAGGGGCAGTTACAGGGGCAGTTACAGGTGCAGTTACAGGGGCAGGGGCAGTTACAGGGGCAGTTACAGGGGCAGTTACAGGGGCAGGGGCAGTTACAGGTGCAGTTACAGGGGCAGGGGCAGTTACAGGGGCAGTTACAGGGGCAGTTACAGGGGCAGGGGCAGTTACAGGGGCAGTTACAGGGGCAGGGGCAGTTACAGGTGCAGGGGCAGTTACAGGGGCAGGGGCAGTTACAGGGGCAGTTACAGGGGCAGGGGCAGTTACAGGGGCAGGGGCAGTTACAGGTGCAGGGGCAGTTACAGGGGCAGGGGCAGTTACAGGGGCAGTTACAGGGGCAGGGGCAGTTACAGGTGCAGGGGCAGTTACAGGGGCAGGGGCAGTTACAGGGGTACAGGGGCAGTTACAGGGGCAGGGGCAGTTACAGGTGCAGGGGCAGTTACAGGGGCAGGGGCAGTTACAGGTGCAGGGGCAGTTACAGGGGCAGGGGCAGTTACAGGGGCAGGGGCAGTTACAGGGGCAGTTACAGGGGCAGTTACAGGTGCAGGGCAGTTACAGGTGCAGGGGCAGTTACAGGGGCAGTTACAGGGGCAGTTACAGGGGCAGGGGCAGTTACAGGTGCAGGGGCAGTTACAGGGGCAGGGGCAGTTACAGGTGCAGTTACAGGGGCAGTTACAGGTGCAGGGGCAGTTACAGGGGCAGTTACAGGGGCAGGGGCAGTTACAGGGGCAGTTACAGGTGCAGGGGCAGTTACAGGGGCAGGGGCAGTTACAGGGGCAGTTACAGGGGCAGTTACAGGGGCAGGGGCAGTTACAGGTGCAGGGGCAGTTACAGGGGCAGGGGCAGGTGCAGGGGCAGTTGTCTTACGTGCCGCAGCAGTCTCTCGTGCTCCTCGGAGCGGCTGAAGCTTAGGCCGAGCTCTCGGACGCTCTGGTTCTGATCCAAACAGCCACTGACCAGGGTCCTGAACTCATCTCTGTGAGGAACACGGTCCCAGAAGATCCTGAAGGCCTCGAACACGAGCTCCTGACACACTGAACACACAAACACACACTGAACACACAAACACACACTGAACACACACTGAACACACACTGAACACACACTGAACACACACTGAACACAAACACACACTGAACACACAAACACACACTGAACACACACACTGAACACACACTGAACACACACTGAACACAAACACACACTGAACACACAAATACACACTGAACACACACTGAACACACACACTGAACACACACTGAACACACACTGAACACAAACACACACTGAACACACAAACACACACTGAACACACACACACACTGAACACACACTGAACACACACTGAACACACACTGAACACACACTGAACACACAAACACACACTGAACACACACTGAACACACAAACACACACTGAACACACACAGAACACACACTGAACACACAAATACACACTGAACACACACTGAACACACACACTGAGCACACACTGAACACACAAACACACACTGAACACACACTGAACACACACTGAACACACACACTGAACACACACTGAACACACACTGAACACACACTGAACACAAACACACACTGAACACACATTGAACACACACACTGAACACACACTGAACACAAACACACACTGAACACACAAACACACACTGAACACACACTGAACACACACACACACTGAACACACACTGAACACACACTGAACACACACTGAACACACACTGAACACACAAACACACACTGAACACACACTGAACACACACTGAACACACAAACACACACTGAACACACACTGAACACACACAGAACACACACTGAACACACACTGAACACACACTGAACACACAAACACACACTGAACACACACTGAACACACAAACACACACTGAGCACACACTGAACACACACTGAACACACAGAACACACACTGAACACACAAACACACACTGAACACACACTGAACACACACTGAACACACACTGAACACACAAACACACACTGAACACACACAGAACACACAGAACACACAGAACACACACTGAACACACAAACACACACTGAACACACACTGAACACACACTGAACACACAAACACACACTGAACACACAAACACATACTGAACACACAAACACACACTGAACACACACTGAACACACAAACACACACTGAACACACAAACACACTGAGCACACACTGAGCACACACTGAACACACAAACACACACTGAACACAAACACACACTGAACACACAAACACACACTGAACACACACTGAGCACACACTGAACACACAAACACACACTGAACACACACTGAACACACACTGAGCACACACTGAACACAAACACACACTGAGCACACACTGAACACACAAACACACAGTGAACACACAAACACACACTGAACACACTGAACAAAATGGATAAGCGACAAGACTTTTGTCAGGGACTGTAGTATTTGTAGTAGTACTTGCAGTACTCACCCCGCAGGCTGAAGTACTGCAGGTGCTGCTGTAGTAGTAGTATTTGCAGTATTTGTAGTAGTATTTGCAGTAGTATTTGCAGTAGTACTTGCAGTACTCACCCCGCAGGCTGAAGTACTGCAGGTGCTGCTGTCGTGTTTCCTCGTACGTTTCTTCAGGGCAGATCTGGATTCCGTTTGGAAACTGAACGTCTCGTTTCCGCCGAACGACCGAAGCTCCAGAGTCTGAGGAGAAACATCAGAACCTGAACCTGTGTGTGTGTAATGTTCTGTATATCTGTGTGTGTGTGTGTGTGTGTGTGTGTGTGTAATGTTCTGTATATCTGTGTGTGTGTGTAATGTTCCGTATATCTGTGTGTGTGTGTAATGTTCCGTATATCTGTGTGTGTGTGTAATGTTCCGTATATCTGTGTGTGTGTGTAATGTTCCGTATATCTGTGTGTGTGTGTAATGTTCTGTATATCTGTGTGTGTGTGTAATGTTCCGTATATCTGTGTGTGTGTGTAATGTTCTGTATATCTGTGTGTGTGTGTGTGTGTAATGTTCCGTATATCTGTGTGTGTGTGTGTGTGTAATGTTCCGTATATCTGTGTGTGTGTGTAATGTTCCGTATATCTGTGTGTGTGTGTGTGTGTAATGTTCCGTATATCTGTGTGTGTGTGTAATGTTCCGTATATCTGTGTGTGTGTGTAATGTTCCGTATATCTGTGTGTGTGTGTGTGTAATGTTCCGTATATCTGTGTGTGTGTGTGTGTAATGTTCTGTATATCTGTGTGTGTGTGTAATGTTCTGTATATCTGTGTGTGTGTGTGTGTGTAATGTTCTGTATATCTGTGTGTGTGTGTGTGTGTAATGTTCCGTATATCTGTGTGTGTGTGTGTAATGTTCCGTATATCTGTGTGTGTGTGTGTAATGTTCCGTATGTCTGTGTGTGTGTGTGTAATGTTCCGTATATCTGTGTGTGTGTGTGTGTGTGTGTGTGTGTAATGTTCCGTATGTCTGTGTGTGTGTGTGTAATGTTCCGTATGTCTGTGTGTGTGTGTGTAATGTTCCGTATATCTGTGTGTGTGTGTAATGTTCCGTATATCTGTGTGTGTGTGTAATGTTCCGTATATCTGTGTGTGTGTGTGTAATGTTCCGTATATCTGTGTGTGTGTGTAATGTTCCGTATATCTGTGTGTGTGTGTGTGTGTAATGTTCCGTATATCTGTGTGTGTGTGTGTAATGTTCTGTATATCTGTGTGTGTGTGTAATGTTCTGTATATCTGTGTGTGTGTGTGTAATGTTCCGTATATCTGTGTGTGTGTGTAATGTTCTGTATATCTGTGTGTGTGTGTGTAATGTTCCGTATATCTGTGTGTGTGTGTGTAATGTTCTGTATATCTGTGTGTGTGTGTGTAATGTTCTGTATATCTGTGTGTGTGTGTGTGTGTAATGTTCTGTATATCTGTGTGTGTGTGTGTGTGTAATGTTCCGTATATCTGTGTGTGTGTGTGTAATGTTCCGTATATCTGTGTGTGTGTGTGTAATGTTCCGTATGTCTGTGTGTGTGTGTGTAATGTTCCGTATATCTGTGTGTGTGTGTGTGTGTGTGTGTAATGTTCCGTATGTCTGTGTGTGTGTGTGTAATGTTCCGTATATCTGTGTGTGTGTGTGTAATGTTCCGTATATCTGTGTGTGTGTGTAATGTTCCGTATATCTGTGTGTGTGTGTAATGTTCTGTATATCTGTGTGTGTGTGTGTAATGTTCCGTATATCTGTGTGTGTGTGTGTGTGCGTAATGTTCTGTATATCTGTGTGTGTGTGTGTAATGTTCCGTATATCTGTGTGTGTGTGTGTGTGTAATGTTCCGTATATCTGTGTGTGTGTGTGTGTAATGTTCCGTATATCTGTGTGTGTGTGTGTAATGTTCCGTATATCTGTGTGTGTGTGTGTGTGTGTGTGTAATGTTCCGTATATCTGTGTGTGTGTGTAATGTTCCGTATATCTGTGTGTGTGTGTGTAATGTTCCGTATATCTGTGTGTGTGTGTAATGTTCCGTATATCTGTGTGTGTGTGTGTAATGTTCCGTATATCTGTGTGTGTGTGTAATGTTCCGTATATCTGTGTGTGTGTGTAATGTTCCGTATATCTGTGTGTGTGTGTAATGTTCCGTATATCTGTGTGTGTGTGTGTGTGTAATGTTCCGTATATCTGTGTGTGTGTGTGTAATGTTCCGTATATCTGTGTGTGTGTGTAATGTTCCGTATATCTGTGTGTGTGTGTGTGTGTAATGTTCCGTATATCTGTGTGTGTGTGTAATGTTCCGTATATCTGTGTGTGTGTGTGTGTAATGTTCCGTATATCTGTGTGTGTGTGTAATGTTCCGTATATCTGTGTGTGTGTGTGTAATGTTCCGTATATCTGTGTGTGTGTGTGTGTGTGTAATGTTCCGTATATCTGTGTGTGTGTGTGTAATGTTCCGTATATCTGTGTGTGTGTGTAATGTTCCGTATATCTGTGTGTGTGTGTAATGTTCCGTATATCTGTGTGTGTGTGTGTGTGTAATGTTCCGTATATCTGTGTGTGTGTGTGTAATGTTCCGTATATCTGTGTGTGTGTGTAATGTTCCGTATATCTGTGTGTGTGTGTAATGTTCCGTATATCTGTGTGTGTGTAATGTTCCGTATATCTGTGTGTGTGTGTGTAATGTTCCGTATGTCTGTGTGTGTGTGTGTGCGTAATGTTCCGTATATGTGTGTGTGTGTGTAATGTTCCGTATATCTGTGTGTGTGTGTAATGTTCCGTATATCTGTGTGTGTGTGTAATGTTCCGTATATCTGTGTGTGTGTGTGTGCGTAATGTTCCGTATATCTGTGTGTGTGTGTAATGTTCCGTATATCTGTGTGTGTGTGTGTGTGTGTAATGTTCCGTATATCTGTGTGTGTGTGTGTAATGTTCCGTATATCTGTGTGTGTGTGTGTAATGTTCCGTATATCTGTGTGTGTGTGTGTAATGTTCCGTATATCTGTGTGTGTGTGTAATGTTCCGTATATCTGTGTGTGTGTGTAATGTTCCGTATATCTGTGTGTGTGTGTAATGTTCCGTATATCTGTGTGTGTGTGTGTGTGTAATGTTCCGTATATCTGTGTGTGTATGTAATGTTCCGTATATCTGTGTGTGTGTGTGTGTGTAATGTTCCGTATATCTGTGTGTGTGTGTGTGTGTAATGTTCCGTATATCTGTGTGTGTGTGTGTGTAATGTTCCGTATATCTGTGTGTGTGTGTGTGTGTAATGTTCCGTATATCTGTGTGTGTGTGTAATGTTCCGTATATCTGTGTGTGTGTGTAATGTTCCGTATATCTGTGTGTGTGTGTGTGTGTAATGTACCCTATCTGTGTGTGTAATGTTCCATTATATCTGTGTGTGTGTTATGTTCCGTTTATCTGTGTGTGTGTGTGTGTGTAATGTTCCGTATATCTGTGTGTGTGTGTGTGTGTAATGTTCCGTATATCTGTGTGTGTGTGTGTGTGTAATGTTCCGTATATCTGTGTGTGTATGTAATGTTCCGTATATCTGTGTGTGTGTGCGTAATGTTCCGTATATCTGTGTGTGTGTGTGTAATGTTCCGTATATCTGTGTGTGTGTGCGTAATGTTCCGTATATCTGTGTGTGTGTAATGTTCCGTATATCTGTGTGTGTGTGTGTGTGTGTGTAATGTTCCGTATATCTGTGTGTGTATGTAATGTTCCGTATATCTGTGTGTGTGTGTGTGTGTAATGTTCCGTATATCTGTGTGTGTGTGTAATGTTCCGTATATCTGTGTGTGTGTGTAATGTTCCGTATATCTGTGTGTGTGTGTAATGTTCCGTATATCTGTGTGTGTGTGTAATGTTCCGTATATCTGTGTGTGTGTGTAATTTTCAGTATATCTGTGTGTGTGTGTAATGTTCCGTATATCTGTGTGTGTGTGTAATGTTCCGTATATCTGTGTGTGTGTGTAATGTTCCGTATATCTGTGTGTGTGTGTGTAATGTTCCGTATATCTGTGTGTGTGTGTAATGTTCCGTATATCTGTGTGTGTGTGTGTGTAATGTTCCGTATATCTGTGTGTGTGTGTAATGTTCCGTATATCTGTGTGTGTGTGTGTGTAATGTTCCGTATATCTGTGTGTGTGTGTGTGTGTGTGTAATGTTCCGTATATCTGTGTGTGTGTGTGTGTGTAATGTTCCGTGTATCTGTGTGTGTGTGTGTGTGTGTGTGTGTGTGTAATGTTCCGTATATCTGTGTGTGTGTGTGTAATGTTCCGTGTATCTGTGTGTGTGTGTAATGTTCCGTGTATCTGTGTGTGTGTGTGTGTGTAATGTTCCGTGTATCTGTGTGTGTGTGTGTAATGTTCCGTATATCTGTGTGTGTGTGTGTGTGTGTGTGTAATGTTCCGTGTATCTGTGTGTGTGTGTGTAATGTTCCGCATATCTGTGTGTGTCTCGTGTGTCGTGGGCGTGGCTCAGATGAGGCTCCCGTTGCCACGGTTACAGGCTCCATATTTGGAAATCTGCCCACGAGTATCATAGCAACACAAGAGCCAATCAGGAGTGAGGAGGTTAAATGAGTGGAGATACGGTGGATTTACTGAGGAAACTTTCCATTTTAGCATCAAACTTTAAAGAGTTTAAGTCACTGATTTCTGTTGTTTGTTCTGTTCCGTACGAACAACAACAGTCACAATTTCACCAAATTCTCTTTACTTTCTGCTCGTTAAATTCTGCTCGTTCAGATTCTAGTCACATTAGATATTGTGACTGAGAGATTTTGTCATTTTATTTCAGAAATCGTCACTCGGGGGAAAGCGGGAAGGGAACTTAGCAACGAAACGAGCTGTCAATCAAACCTGTTGCTAACGCTAGGGGGAGGGGCCTCGGGGAATGAAGGCGTCTGATTGGTCAGTTATTTATGTTCAGATCTTGATTTAGGAACAAAACTGAAACTGAAAAGTTCAGGATCCTGTGTGGCGGGTTATAAGCGGCTAACGCTAAATGAGACGTACCTGAAGAGACGAGGACGAGTCCTGAGACCAGAACCACAAACCAGGACCTGCTCCACGCCCACATGGTCCTGCCAAAGTCCTAGTTTAGATCTAGTTTAGTCCTGGTTTAGATCCAGTTTAGTCCTGGTTTAGATCCAGTTTAGTCCTGGTTGAGTTCCGGCTTCAGGACTTTGATATTGTCCATCATGGTCCTCTTTGGTCTCAGTCCTGGACTGTGGTCTCTGGACTTCTGGAGATCTTTTCACTCAGGTTCCTAGTCCCAGATTTGGTCCATTTGAGACATCTGGTCTGGTCTCTGGTCCAGTCTCTGGTCTGATCTCTGGTCCAGTCTCTGGTCTGGTTCCCGGGCTGGTCTCTGGTCTGGACTCTGGTCTCTGGTCTGGTCTCTGGTCCGGTCTCTGGTCCGGTCTCTGGTCTGGTCTCTGGTCTGGACTCTGGTCCCTCTGGAGCAGATGGGTCTTACTGGGTCTCTGGTCTGGTCTCCGGTCTCTGGTCTGGACTCTGGTCTCTGGTCTGGACTCCGGTCTCTGGTCTGGACTCCGGTCTGGACTCTGGTCCCTCTGGAGCAGATGGGTCTTACTGGGTCTCTGGTCTGGACTCCGGTCTCTGGTCTGGACTCCGGTCTCTGGTCTGGACTCTGGTCTGGACTCTGGTCTGGACTCTGGTCTGGACTCTGGTCTGGACTCTGGTCTGGACTCTGGTCCCTCTGGAGCAGATGGGTCTTACTGGGTCTCTGGTCTTACTGGGTCTCTGGTCTAATCCTCTTTGAGTCCAGGATCAGGATCAGAGTCAGACTCACCTGTGGCAGAGTGGTTAGCCCCGTCCTGACCACCGGGTCACAGCTTCTGTTCCCGTGTGACCCGTGTGTGTGTGTGTATAGTATGTGTATAGTGTGTGTGTATGTGTGTGTATAGTGTGTGTGCGTGTATAGTGTGTGTATAGTATGTGTGCGTGTATAGTGTGTATGTGTGTGTATAGTGTGTGTGTATGTGTGTGTATAGTGTGTGTGTATAGTGTGTGTGTATGTGTGTGTATAGTGTGTGTGTGTGTATAGTGTGTGTGTATAGTGTGTGTGTGTATGTGTGTGTATAGTGTGTGTGTATGTGTGTGTATAGTGTGTGTGCGTGTATAGTGTGTGTGTGTGTATAGTGTGTGTGTAGTGTGTGTGTATGTAGTGTGTGTGTATGTGTGTGTATAGTGTGTGTGCGTGTATAGTGTGTGTGTGTGTATAGTGTGTGTGTATGTGTGTGTATAGTGTGTGTGTGTGTATAGTGTGTGTGTGTGTATAGTGTGTGTGTATGTGTGTGTATAGTGTGTGTGCGTGTATAGTGTGTGTATAGTATGTGTGCGTGTATAGTGTGTGTGTATGTGTGTGTATAGTGTGTGTGCGTGTATAGTGTGTGTGTGTATGTGTGTGTATAGTGTGTGTATGTGTGTGTATAGTGTGTGTGTATGTGTGTGTATAGTGTGTGTGTATAGTGTGTGTGCGTGTATAGTGTGTGTGTATGTGTGTGTATAGTGTGTGTATAGTGGGTGTATAGTGTGTGTATAGTGTGTGTGTATAGTGTGTGTATGTGTGTGTATAGTGTGTGTGTGTATGTGTAGTGTGTGTATAGTGGGTGTATAGTGTGTGTGTATGTGTGTGTATAGTGTGTGTGCGTGTATAGTGTGTGTATAGTGTGTGTATAGTGTGTGTATAGTGTGTGTGTATGTGTGTGTATAGTGTGTGTGCGTGTATAGTGTGTGTATAGTGTGTGTATAGTGTGTGTGTATGTGTGTGTATAGTGTGTGTGCGTGTATAGTGTGTGTGTATAGTGTGTGTATAGTGTGTGTGCGTGTATAGTGTGTGTATAGTATGTGTGCGTGTATAGTGTGTGTGTATGTGGGTGTATAGTGTGTGTGTGTGTATAGTGTGTGTGTATGTGTGTGTATAGTGTGTGTGTGTGTATAGTGTGTGTGTATGTGTGTGTATAGTGTGTGTGTGTGTATAGTGTGTGTGTATGTGTGTGTATAGTGTGTGTATGTGTGTGTATAATGTGTGTGTGTATAGTGTGTGTGTATAGTGTGTGTGTGTATAGTGTGTGTGTGTATATAGTGTGTGTGTGTATAGTGTGTGTGTGTATAGTGTGTGTGTGTATAGTGTATAATGTGTGTGTGTATATATAGTGTGTATAGTGTATAGTGTGTGTGTGTATAGTGTGTGTATATATAGTGTGTGTATATATAGTGTGTGTATATATAGTGTGTGTGTGTATAGTGTGTGTGTGTGTATAGTGTGTGTGTGTATAGTGTGTGTGTAGTGTATAGTGTGTGTGTATAGTGTGTGTGTGTATAGTGTGTGTATGTGTGTGTATAGTGTGTGTGTGTGTATAGTGTGTGTGTATAGTGTGTGTGTGTGTATAGTGTGTGTATAGTGTGTGTGTGTATAGTGTGTGTGTGTGTATAGTGTGTGTGTGTGTATAGTGTGTGTGTATGTGTGTGTATAGTGTGTGTGTATGTGTGTGTATAGTGTGTGTGTATGTGTGTGTATAGTGTGTGTATATGTGTGTGTATAGTGTGTGTGTATAGTGTGTGTGTGTATGTGTGTGTATAGTGTGTATAGTATGTGTGTGTGTATAGTGTGTGTGTATAGTGTGTGTGTATGTGTGTATAGTGTGTGTGTATAGTGTGTGTGCGTGTATAGTGTGTGTGTATGTGTGTGTATAGTGTGTGTGTGTGTGTGTGTGTGTGTATAGTGTGTGTGTATGTGTGTGTATAGTGTGTGTGTGTATGTGTGTGTATAGTGTGTGTGTATGTGTGTGTATAGTGTGTGTGTATAGTGTGTGTGCGTGTATAGTGTGTGTGTATGTGTGTGTATAGTGTGTGTGTGTGTATAGTGTGTGTGTATGTGTGTGTATAGTGTGTGTATAGTATGTGTGCGTGTATAGTGTGTGTGTATGTGTGTGTATAGTGTGTGTGTATGTGTGTGTAGTGTGTGTGTATGTGTGTGTATAGTGTGTGTGCGTGTATAGTGTGTGTAGTGTGTGTGTATGTAGTGTGTGTGTATGTGTGTGTATAGTGTGTGTGCGTGTATAGTGTGTGTGTGTGTATAGTGTGTGTGTATGTGTGTGTATAGTGTGTGTGTGTGTATAGTGTGTGTGTGTGTATAGTGTGTGTGTATGTGTGTGTATAGTGTGTGTGCGTGTATAGTGTGTGTATAGTATGTGTGCGTGTATAGTGTGTGTGTATGTGTGTGTATAGTGTGTGTGCGTGTATAGTGTGTGTGTATGTGTGTGTATAGTGTGTGTGTATGTGTGTGTATAGTGTGTGTGTATGTGTGTGTATAGTGTGTGTGTATAGTGTGTGTGCGTGTATAGTGTGTGTGTATGTGTGTGTATAGTGTGTGTATAGTGGGTGTATAGTGTGTGTATAGTGTGTGTGTATAGTGTGTGTGCGTGTATAGTGTGTGTGTATAGTGTGTGTATAGTGTGTGTATGTGTGTGTATAGTGTGTGTGTGTATGTGTAGTGTGTGTATAGTGGGTGTATAGTGTGTGTATAGTGTGTGTGTATGTGTGTGTATAGTGTGTGTGCGTGTATAGTGTGTGTATAGTGTGTGTATAGTGTGTGTGTATGTGTGTGTATAGTGTGTGTGTATGTGTGTGTATAGTGTGTGTGCGTGTATAGTGTGTGTATAGTGTGTGTATAGTGTGTGTTGTGTGTATGTGTGCGTGTATAGTGTGTGTGTATAGTGTGTGTGTATAGTGTGTGTATAGTGTGTGTGTATAGTGTGTGTGTATAGTGTGTGTGTATGTGTGTGTATAGTGTGTGTGTATGTGTGTGTATAGTGTGTGTGTGTGTGTGTGTGTATAGTGTGTGTGTATAGTGTGTGTATAGTGTGTGTATAGTATGTGTGCGTGTATAGTGTGTGTGTATGTGTGTGTATGTGTGTGTATAGTGCGTGTATAGTGTGTGTATAGTATGTGTATAGTGTGTGTGTAGTGTGTGTGCGTGTGTGTGTGTATAGTGTGTGTGTATGTGTAGTGTGTGTATAGTGTGTGTGTATGTGTATAGTGTGTGTGTGTATGTGTAGTGTGTGTATAGTGTGTGTGAATGTGTAGTGTGTGTATAGTGTGTGTATAGTGTGTGTGTATAGTGTGTGTGTATGTGTAGTGTGTGTATAGTGTGTGTATAGTGTGCGTGTATGTGTAGTGTGTGTATAGTGTGTGTATAGTGTGTGTGTGTGTATAGTGTGTGTATGTTTAGTGTGTGTGTATAGTGTGTGTATAGTATGTGTGCGTGTATAGTGTGTGTGTATGTGCGTGTATAGTGTGTGTGCGTGTATAGTGTGTGTATAGTGTGTGTGTATGTGTGTGTGTATAGTGTGTATAGTGTGTATAGTGTGTATAGTGTATAGTGTGTGTGTATGTGTGTGTATAGTGTGTGTGCGTGTATAGTGTGTGTGTATAGTGTGTGTATAGTGTGTGTGTATAGTGTGTGTGCGTGTATAGTGTGTGTATGTGTGTATAGTGTGTGTGTGTGTATAGTGTGTGTGTATAGTGTGTGTATAGTGTGTGTATAGTGTGTGTATAGTGTGTGTGTGTATGTGTAGTGTGTGTATAGTGTGTGTATGTGTAGTGTGTGTGTATAGTGTGTGTGTGTGTATAGTGTGTGTGTTTGTGTGTGTTTAGTGTTTTTGTATGTGCTTGTTTAGTGTGTGTATTGTGTGTGTATAGTGTGTGTGTATCGTGTGTGTGTATAGTGTGTGTGTATAGTGTATGTGTGTGTGTATAATGTGTGTGTATAGTGTGTGTGTGTGTATAGTGTGTGTGTGTATAGTGTGTGTATAGTGTGTGTGTGTATAGTGTGTGTGTGTGTATAGTGTGTATAGTGTGTGTGTATGTGTGTGTGTGTATAGTGTGTATAGTGTGTGTGTATAGTGTGTGTGTATGTGTAGTGTGTGTATAGTGTGTGTATAGTGTGCGTGTATGTGTAGTGTGTGTATAGTGTGTGTATAGTGTGTGTGTGTGTGTGTATAGTGTGTGTATAGTATGTGTGCGTGTATAGTGTGTGTGTATGTGCGTGTATAGTGTGTGTGCGTGTATAGTGTGTGTATAGTGTGTGTGTATGTGTGTGTGCGTGTATAGTGTGTGTATAGTATGTGTGTGTGTATAGTGTGTGTGTGTATGTGTGTGTATAGTGTGTGTGCGTGTATAGTGTGTGTGTATAGTGTGTGTGTATGTGTGTGTATAGTGTGTGTGTATAGTGTGTGTGTATAGTGTGTGTGTATGTGTGTGTATAGTGTGTGTGTATAGTGTGTGTGCGTGTATAGTGTGTGTATGTGTGTATAGTGTGTGTGCGTGTATAGTGTGTGTGTGTATGTAGTGTGTGTGTATAGTGTGTGTATAGTGTGTGTATAGTGTGTGTGTGTATGTGTAGTGTGTGTACAGTGTGTGTGTAGTGTGTGTGTATAGTGTGTGTGTGTGTATAGTGTGTGTGTATGTGCGTGTATAGTGTGTGTGCGTGTATAGTGTGTGTATAGTATGTGTATAGTGTGTGTGCGTGTGTGTGTGTATAGTGTGTGTATGTGTAGTGTGTGTATAGTGTGTGTGTTTAGTGTTTAGTGTGTGTGTGTATAGTGTGTGTGTATGTGTAGTGTGTGTATAGTGTGTGTATAGTGTGTGTGTATGTGTAGTGTGTGTATAGTGTGTGTGTATGTGTATAGTGTGTGTGTGTATGTGTAGTGTGTGTATAGTGTGTGTGAATGTGTAGTGTGTATAGTGTGTGTATAGTGTGTGTGTATGTGTAGTGTGTGTATAGTGTGTGTATAGTGTGTGTGTATAGTGTGTGTGTATGTGTAGTGTGTGTATAGTGTGTGTGTGTGTGTGTGTATATGTGTGTGTGTGTATAGTGTGTGTGTGTGTGTGTATAGTGTGTGTGTATGTGTAGTGTGTGTATAGTGTGTGTGTATGTGTAGTGTGTGTATATTGTGTGTGTGTGTTTATAGTGTGTGTGTGTGTGTGTATAGTGTGTGTGTATAGTGTGTGTGTGTGTGTGTGTGTGTATAGTGTGTGTGCATGTGTAGTGTGTGTATAGTGTGTGTGTATGTGTAGTGTGTGTATAGTGTGTGTGTGTGTGTATAGTGTGCGTGTGTGTGTAGTGTGTGTATAGTGTGTGTATAGTGTGTGTGTGTGTGTGTATAGTGTGTGTATAGTGTGTGTGTGTGTGTGTATAGTGTGTGTGTATGTGTAGTGTGTGTATAGTGTGTGTATAGTGTGTGTGTGTGTGTATAGTGTGTGTGTATAGTGCATAAAAGTGTGGAACAACAGACCCATAAAAGTGTGGAACAACAGACCCATAAAAGTGTGGAACAACAGACCCATAAAAGAGTGGAACAACAGACCCATAAAAGTGTGGAACAACAGACCCATAAAAGTGTGGAACAACAGACCCATAAAAGTGTGGAACAACAGACCCATAAAAGTGTGGAACAACAGACCCATAAAAGTGTGGAACAACAGACCCATAAAAGTGTGGAACAACAGACCCATAAAAGTGTGGAACAACAGACCCATAAAAGTGTGGAACAACAGACCCATAAAAGTGTGGAACAACAGACCCATAAAAGTGTGGAACAACAGACCCATAAAAGTGTGGAACAACAGACCCATAAAAGTGTGGAACAACAGACCCATAAAAGTGTGGAACAACAGACCCATAAAAGTGTGGAACAACAGACCCATAAAAGTGTGGAACAACAGACCCATAAAAGTGTGGAACAACAGACCCATAAAAGTGTGGAACAACAGACCCCGAAAAGTGTGGAACAACAGACCCATAAAAGTGTGGAACAACAGACCCATAAAAGTGTGGAACAACAGACCCATAAAAGTGTGGAACAACAGACCCATAAAAGTGTGGAACAACAGACCCATAAAAGTGTGGAACAACAGACCCATAAAAGTGTGGAACAACAGACCCATAAAAGTGTGGAACAACAGACCCATAAAAGTGTGGAACAACAGACCCATAAAAGTGTGGAACAACAGACCCATAAAAGTGTGGAACAACAGACCCATAAAAGTGTGGAACAACAGACCCATAAAAGTGTGGAACAACAGACCCATAAAAGTGTGGAACAACAGACCCATAAAAGTGTGGAACAACAGACCCATAAAAGTGTGGAACAACAGACCCATAAAAGTGTGGAACAACAGACCCATAAAAGTGTGGAACAACAGACCCATAAAAGTGTGGAACAACAGACCCATAAAAGTGTGGAACAACAGACCCATAAAAGTGTGGAACAACAGACCCATAAAAGTGTGGAACAACAGACCCATAAAAGTGTGGAACAACAGACCCATAAAAGTGTGGAACAACAGACCCATAAAAGTGTGGAACAACAGACCCATAAAAGTGTGGAACAACAGACCCATAAAAGTGTGGAACAACAGACCCATAAAAGTGTGGAACAACAGACCCATAAAAGTGTGGAACAACAGACCCATAAAAGTGTGGAACAACAGACCCATAAAAGTGTGGAACAACAGACCCATAAAAGTGTGGAACAACAGACCCATAAAAGTGTGGAACAACAGACCCATAAAAGTGTGGAACAACAGACCCATAAAAGTGTGGAACAACAGACCCATAAAAGTGTGGAACAACAGACCCATAAAAGTGTGGAACAACAGACCCATAAAAGTGTGGAACAACAGACCCATAAAAGTGTGGAACAACAGACCCATAAAAGTGTGGAACAACAGACCCATAAAAGTGTGGAACAACAGACCCATAAAAGTGTGGAACAACAGACCCATAAAAGTGTGGAACAACAGACCCATAAAAGTGTGGAACAACAGACCCATAAAAGTGTGGAACAACAGACCCATAAAAGTGTGGAACAACAGACCCATAAAAGTGTGGAACAACAGACCCATAAAAGTGTGGAACAACAGACCCATAAAAGTGTGGAACAACAGACCCATAAAAGTGTGGAACAACAGACCCATAAAAGTGTGGAACAACAGACCCATAAAAGTGTGGAACAACAGACCCATAAAAGTGTGGAACAACAGACCCATAAAAGTGTGGAACAACAGACCCATAAAAGTGTGGAACAACAGACCCATAAAAGTGTGGAACAACAGACCCATAAAAGTGTGGAACAACAGACCCATAAAAGTGTGGAACAACAGACCCATAAAAGTGTGGAACAACAGACCCATAAAAGTGTGGAACAACAGACCCATAAAAGTGTGGAACAACAGACCCATAAAAGTGTGGAACAACAGACCCATAAAAGTGTGGAACAACAGACCCATAAAAGTGTGGAACAACAGACCCATAAAAGTGTGGAACAACAGACCCATAAAAGTGTGGAACAACAGACCCATAAAAGTGTGGAACAACAGACCCATAAAAGTGTGGAACAACAGACCCATAAAAGTGTGGAACAACAGACCCATAAAAGTGTGGAACAACAGACCCATAAAAGTGTGGAACAACAGACCCATAAAAGTGTGGAACAACAGACCCATAAAAGTGTGGAACAACAGACCCATAAAAGTGTGGAACAACAGACCCATAAAAGTGTGGAACAACAGACCCATAAAAGTGTGGAACAACAGACCCATAAAAGTGTGGAACAACAGACCCATAAAAGTGTGGAACAACAGACCCATAAAAGTGTGGAACAACAGACCCATAAAAGTGTGGAACAACAGACCCATAAAAGTGTGGAACAACAGACCCATAAAAGTGTGGAACAACAGACCCATAAAAGTGTGGAACAACAGACCCATAAAAGTGTGGAACAACAGACCCATAAAAGTGTGGAACAACAGACCCATAAAAGTGTGGAACAACAGACCCATAAAAGTGTGGAACAACAGACCCATAAAAGTGTGGAACAACAGACCCATAAAAGTGTGGAACAACAGACCCATAAAAGTGTGGAACAACAGACCCATAAAAGTGTGGAACAACAGACCCATAAAAGTGTGGAACAACAGACCCATAAAAGTGTGGAACAACAGACCCATAAAAGTGTGGAACAACAGACCCATAAAAGTGTGGAACAACAGACCCATAAAAGTGTGGAACAACAGACCCATAAAAGTGTGGAACAACAGACCCATAAAAGTGTGGAACAACAGACCCATAAAAGTGTGGAACAACAGACCCATAAAAGTGTGGAACAACAGACCCATAAAAGTGTGGAACAACAGACCCATAAAAGTGTGGAACAACAGACCCATAAAAGTGTGGAACAACAGACCCATAAAAGTGTGGAACAACAGACCCATAAAAGTGTGGAACAACAGACCCATAAAAGTGTGGAACAACAGACCCATAAAAGTGTGGAACAACAGACCCATAAAAGTGTGGAACAACAGACCCATAAAAGTGTGGAACAACAGACCCATAAAAGTGTGGAACAACAGACCCATAAAAGTGTGGAACAACAGACCCATAAAAGTGTGGAACAACAGACCCATAAAAGTGTGGAACAACAGACCCATAAAAGTGTGGAACAACAGACCCATAAAAGTGTGGAACAACAGACCCATAAAAGTGTGGAACAACAGACCCATAAAAGTGTGGAACAACAGACCCATAAAAGTGTGGAACAACAGACCCATAAAAGTGTGGAACAACAGACCCATAAAAGTGTGGAACAACAGACCCATAAAAGTGTGGAACAACAGACCCATAAAAGTGTGGAACAACAGACCCATAAAAGTGTGGAACAACAGACCCATAAAAGTGTGGAACAACAGACCCATAAAAGTGTGGAACAACAGACCCATAAAAGTGTGGAACAACAGACCCATAAAAGTGTGGAACAACAGACCCATAAAAGTGTGGAACAACAGACCCATAAAAGTGTGGAACAACAGACCCATAAAAGTGTGGAACAACAGACCCATAAAAGTGTGGAACAACAGACCCATAAAAGTGTGGAACAACAGACCCATAAAAGTGTGGAACAACAGACCCATAAAAGTGTGGAACAACAGACCCATAAAAGTGTGGAACAACAGACCCATAAAAGTGTGGAACAACAGACCCATAAAAGTGTGGAACAACAGACCCATAAAAGTGTGGAACAACAGACCCATAAAAGTGTGGAACAACAGACCCATAAAAGTGTGGAACAACAGACCCATAAAAGTGTGGAACAACAGACCCATAAAAGTGTGGAACAACAGACCCATAAAAGTGTGGAACAACAGACCCATAAAAGTGTGGAACAACAGACCCATAAAAGTGTGGAACAACAGACCCATAAAAGTGTGGAACAACAGACCCATAAAAGTGTGGAACAACAGACCCATAAAAGTGTGGAACAACAGACCCATAAAAGTGTGGAACAACAGACCCACTGACGAACAGAACGTGTGTTTTCAGGGAGTTCCTCAGGCCTCTGCTCCTGACACAGGGAAGGGATTATTTTACCAAATGGTTTGAAGCAGAAGCTCTGCTCTTTCCCCTGGACTGAAGCAGCTGCAGACTGAAGGAGTCGAATGTGACGCAAAACGGAATCACACTTTTATTAGACGTTCCTTAAGAAACTGTCGCTTCCCCAAATGAATAAAGAGACGACATTATGAGAAGAAACTTAGAAAAAAAAGTAATTAAAGTGATTGGAAGCAGCATCTTTCCTTTCCCCGAAAGTGAAGGAGACACAATTCAACATTTTCCCACCAATGAATTCTTACAAAAATAATCTAATTTGACACAGGGAAATGTGTATTTAGTGAAACTTTTTTGGCCTGATGGTCAGTTTCTGCTTCAGTCCAGAGGAATTTGCCCCTTTAACTATAGAAGAAATCAAATTTGGTGTATTTATAAAAAAACAAAAATTGGAATTTGGTATAAACAATTTATTGATATGAGGTAAATATTTTATTCACAAATGTCGTTTTTTTAAGACAAAGCCGAACTTAACACACTTTAAAAACGATCTAAATCTGTTCGTCAGTTCACTGAATCTGAGAGAAAAGAGGCTGGATTTATTCTGTCCTTTTTGAACGATAATGATTTGCTCCATTGATCTGAAAACGTGAAATTGCCCTGATTTTCTGTTTTAGTTTATTGCTCGTTTAGACTCTATGAGGCGCCACTTTGGATGGACCTGATCTTTTGAATATTCATTAAAATAAAAAGATTTTCATTTCCGCATTTACTTCCTTGTTTGCAGCCCAACGTGTGACGTCAGAGCCCAAGACTGCTGGGCTGTGACGTCAGAAACGCCGTTCTGACCAATCAGAGCGGAGCTCGCGCGGGCTCAGAGCGGGGCTAGGCTAACTTTTACAAAGCTCATTTTTAGGCGCTTTGAAGATTACTTTTTATACGCCCGTTCTAAGACGGGACGTATTATGTTATGGCGCTGTCCGTCCGTCCGTCCGTCTGTGGACAATTTCTTGTCCGTGCTCTAACTCGACAACCGTCTCACCCAGGAATGTCAAACTTCATGGCTGGACACCCCATGGGTCAAGGATGTTCCCTATTGATTTCAAGGTCACAGGGTCAAAGGTCAAGGTCACGGCCCGACCCTTTGCGAAAACCTGCCCGTCTCTCTTGCTAACTGTGATCGTTTCCATCTCTGTCTTTTTATCTTCCATCTCTGTCCTTTTATGTTTCGTGCTGTAGATCTGAACTCTCTTCTCAAATGTTCTGCTGCTGAAAGCGAGAACAACCCACATTCTCTGCTTCTTTGAGCTTTGACACATTAAAGCTTTGGAGTGTCTTTAAGTTCTGTTGCTGCGATCTGATTGGTGGAATTCCGATTCTAGAATGTGATGATGTCATACTCATACTCCTACTGCAAGAGCCACATTTCCCTATTGATTATCCGTCCGTCTGTCTGTCCGTCTGTCCGTCTGTCTGTCCGTCTGTCTGTGGACAATTTCTTGTCCGCGCTCTAACTCGACAACCGTCTCACGTAGGAATGTCAAACTTCCAAACTGCACCAACAATTCATCTTTAACTAGGTTTGACAAATTCTAACTTAATTCTATATACAATAATTCAAAGTACGGGCGTATTTTGCCCCGCTGGAGGAGCTCTTGTTTTAAGTTCGTATTGTAAAAATCCAGAAGAATCCTACAAAACCCGACCTTTCTGAAGCTGTGGACGCGCCGTGAGCCGAACACGGGCAGGTGGATTTGTGCTTCTATGGGAGTGTTTCTCGGGCTGCAGCTGCAGTTCCTCACTCGGCCACACGTCTGCGCTCACGGACAGAGGGGGCGGGGCTTATCCAGCTCTTATTATACGTCCATGGTCCGCACACGGCTCCTCACGTTCGTTTGCACACGGCTCTCCTGCCTCCGTGTTAGCCCCGCCCCCGAGAAAACGCAGTGTTTACATGAAAAGGTCCACAGAAGCTAAAAATCCAGACAAACTGTCATTTATTTAACGCACTTTTACTCTTTCCAGATTCTACGGACATCTCACAGTTTCCTCATATCGTAAAATATATTTAGTCAACTGAGAAGACACTTTTTAATCAAAGAAAACTTATGCTAATATTAGCGTTAGCCTGTTAGCCGCACTCACCGCAGAAAGTTGAAGTTTGCAGAATTTCCATCTTCTGTCGCATTTCCCTCCGTAAATGATCCGCTGTCAACACGAGCTTTAAGTGTTTTCTCATGTCTAAAGTTGAAACGGTAAATGTGTTAAAAATAAACTCCGTCCGTGATGAAAATCCGCGGATCCGCCGCGTCTTTGCGCCTCAGATTCACTTCCGTCAGGCTTCAGATTCACTTTGTGCTTTTGGGAAATGTGAAATCACAAACAAACTGCAGCACAATGAGAATAAAGAACATTTAAAAAGAGGATAGACAAGAGTTAGAGTCAATCATAATAATAATGATAATAATAATAATAATAATGATAATAATAATGTGAGACTTTGGGCGTGAAATAAAAACACATGGAACAATTTTCTTTTCTCAGATTTATTATGAATAAATTAATTAAGACTAAATCCATAAAAAAACTACTAGAGTTTATCCACAAAGTCCTGGTCTAGTCCTGGTCTAGTCCTGGTCTAGTCCTGGTCTAGTCCTGGTCTAGTCCTGGTCCAGTCCTGGTCTAGTCCTGGTCCAGTCCTGGTCCAGTCCCTGGTTCAGTCCTGGTCCAGTCCCTGGTTCAGTCCTGGTCCAGTCCCTGGTCTCGGGCCAGTCTCAGGATCTGGTTCAGTCCTGGTCCAGTCCCTGGTTCAGTCCTGGTCCAGTCCCTGGTCCAGTCCTGGTCCAGTCCCTGGTTCAGTCCCTGGTTCAGTCCTGGTCCAGTCCCTGGTTCAGTCCTGGTCCAGTCCCTGGTCTCGGGCCAGTCTCAGGACCTGGTTTAGTCCTGGTTCAGTCCCTGGTCTCGGGCCAGTCTCAGGATCTGGTTCAGTCCTGGTCCAGTCCTGGTCCAGTCCCTGGTTCAGTCCTGGTCCAGTCCTGGTCCAGTCCTGGTCCAGTCCCTGGTCCAGTCCTGGTCCAGTCCCTGGTTCAGTCCCTGGTTCAGTCCTGGTCCAGTCCCTGGTTCAGTCCTGGTCCAGTCCCTGGTTCAGTCCTGGTCCAGTCCCTGGTTCAGTCCTGGTTCAGTCCCTGGTCTCGGGCCAGTCTCAGGACCTGGTTCAGTCCTGGTCCAGTCCCTGGTTCAGTCCTGGTCCAGTCCCTGGTCTCGGGCCAGTCTCAGGATCTGGTTCAGTCCTGGTCCAGTCCCTGGTTCAGTCCTGGTCCAGTCCCTGGTCTCGGGCCAGTCTCAGGACCAGACTCCGGATCTCTTCCCGTTTGGTCCGGACTTGTTGTCGTGGAAACCAGGACTCCAGCCTCAGCGGGAGCTCGAAGTTCACCACAGGATTCTGCACAGAGGATTCAGTCAGATGCCCTCCCCGTGTATCAGATGCCCTCCCCGCGTGTCAGATGACCCCCTGCTCCTCAGTTACCCTCACTTACCCCCTGTTACCCCGTTGCCCTCAGTTACCCCGTTACCCTCAGTTGCCCCCCGTTACCCTCTGTTACCCCGTTACCCTCAGTTGCCCCCCGTTACCCCCTGTTGCCCCGTTACCCTCAGTTACCCCGTTACCCCCTCTTGCCCCGTTACCCTCAGTTGCCCCCCGTTACCCCCTGTTGCCCCGTTACCCTCAGTTACCCCGTTACCCCCTCTTGCCCCGTTACCCTCAGTTACCCCGTTACCCCCTCTTGCCCCGTTACCCTCAGTTGCCCCCCGTTACCCCCTGTTGCCCCGTTACCCTCAGTTACCCCGTTACCCCCTCTTGCCCCGTTGCCCCCTCATTTGCCCCTCTCACCTGCAGGAAGCTCTGGGCGAACTGCAGCAGGAAAACTCCGCAGTCGGAGCTGTTGTCTTGTTGTGGAACTTTACAGTTGGAACTTTTCACCGAGTCCGAAGAAAAGAGACGACGAGACCCACGACGCACCTCCCACTCCACCTGCAGGTAACTACGGCAACAAGAACACACCTGAGCCCCGCCCACTCCACCTGCAGGTAACTACGGCAACAAGAACACACCTGAGCCCCGCCCACTCCACCTGCAGGTAACTACGGCAACAAGAACACACCTGAGCCCCTCCCACTCCACCTGCAGGTAACTACGGCAACAAGAACACACCTGAGCCCCGCCCACTCCACCTGCAGGTAACTACGGCAACAAGAACACACCTGAGCCCCGCCCACTCCACCTGCAGGTAACTACGGCAACAAGAACACACCTGAGCCCCTCCCACTCCACCTGCAGGTAACTACGGCAACAAGAACACACCTGAGCCCCTCCCACTCCACCTGCAGGTAACTACGGCAACAAGAACACACCTGAGCCCCTCCCACTCCACCTGCAGGTAACTACGGCAACAAGAACACACCTGAGCCCCGCCCACTCCACCTGCAGGTAACTACGGCAACAAGAACACACCTGAGCCACGCCCACTCCACCTGCAGGTAACTACGGCAACAAGAACACACCTGAGCCCCTCCCACTCCACCTGCAGGTAACTACGGCAACAAGAACACACCTGAGCCCTCCCACTCCACCTGCAGGTAACTACGGCAACAAGAACTCAGCTGAGCCACTCCCACTCCACCTGCAGGTAACTACGGCAACAAGAACACACCTGAGCCCCTCCCACTCCACCTGCAGGTAACTACGGCAACAAGAACACACCTGAGCCCCTCCCACTCCACCTGCAGGTAACTACGGCAACAAGAACACACCTGAGCCCCGCCCACTCCACCTGCAGGTAACTACGGCAACAAGAACACACCTGAGCCCCTCCCACTCCACCTGCAGGTAACTACGGCAACAAGAACACACCTGAGCCCCGCCCACTCCACCTGCAGGTAACTACGGCAACAAGAACACACCTGAGCCCCTCCCACTCCACCTGCAGGTAACTACGGCAACAAGAACACACCTGAGCCCCGCCCACTCCACCTGCAGGTAACTACGGCAACAAGAACACACCTGACCCGCGCCCACTCCACCTGCAGGTAACTACGGCAACAAGAACACACCTGAGCCCCGCCCACTCCACCTGCAGGTAACTACGGCAACAAGAACACACCTGAGCCCCGCCCACTCCACCTGCAGGTAACTACGGCAACAAGAACACACCTGAGCCCCGCCCACTCCACCTGCAGGTAACTACGGCAACAAGAACACACCTGAGCCCCTCCCACTCCACCTGCAGGTAACTACGGCAACAAGAACACACCTGAGCCCCTCCCACTCCACCTGCAGGTAACTACGGCAACAAGAACACACCTGAGCCCCGCCCACTCCACCTGCAGGTAACTACGGTAACAGTGGTATTAAAGCAGCAGTGCGGGGCTTTTCACTCACTCTCGCAGGAGTCTGCAGACGGTCTCATGGTACGAAAGCTTCAGCGAGTCCATCACCAGAAGACACGGACTGGAACAAGACAAGACCAGGACTGAGACCAGGACTAAACCAGGACTAAACTAGTACTGAACCAGGACTGAACCAGGACTGAACCAGGACTGAACCAGGACTTTTTAAACCAGGACTACACGAGGACTAAACCAGGACTACACCAGGACTAAACTAGTACTGAACCAGGACTAAACTAGGACTGAACCAGGACTAAACTAGTACTGAACCAGGACTAAACTAGGACTGAACCAGGACTAAACTAGTACTGAACCAGGACTAAACTAGGACTGAACCAGGACTAAACTAGTACTGAACCAGGACTAAACTAGGACTGAACCAGGACTAAACTAGTACTGAACCAGGACTAAACTAAGACTGAACCAGGACTAAACAGGACTAAACCAGGACTATAACAGGACTATAACAGGACTAAACCAGGACTATAACAGGACTAAACCAGGACTAAACCAGGACTAAACCAGGAATATAACAGGACTAAACCAGGACTATAACAGGACTAAACCAGGACTAAACCAGGACTATAACAGGACTAGACCAGGACTATAACAGGACTATAACAGGACTGAACCAGGACTTTTTAAACCAGGACTACACAAGGACTAAACCAGGACTACACCAGGACTAAACCGAGTACTGAACCAGTACTAAACCAGGACTAAACTAGTACTGAACCAGGACTAAACTAGTACTGAACCAGGACTAAACCAGGACTAAACTAGGACTCAACCAGGACTGAACTAGTACTGAACCAGGACTAAACCAGGACTAAACTAGGACTCAACCAGGACTGAACCAGGACTGAACTAGTACTGAACCAGGACTAAACTAGGACTCAACCAGGACTGAACCAGGACTGAACTAGTACTGAACCAGGACTGAACTAGTACTGAACCAGGACTAAATTAGTACTGAACCAGGACTAAACCAGGACTAAACTAGTACTGAACCAGGACTGAACCAGGACTAAACCAGGACTACACCAGGACTAAACCAGGACTAAACTAGTACTGAACCAGGACTAAACCAGGACTGAACCAGAACTAAACTAGTACTGAACCAGGACTAAACCAAGACTAAACTAGGACTGAACCAGGACTAAACTAGGATTGAACCAGGACTAAACTAGGATTGAACCAGGACTAAACTAAGACTGAACCAGGACTAAACTAGGACTGAACCAGGACTAAACTAGGACTGAACCAGCACTGAACCAGGACTAAACCAGGACTAGACCAGGACTAAACTAGGACTAAACCAGGACTAAACTAGTACTGAACCAGGACTAAACTAAGACTGAACCAGGACTAAACTAGGACTGAACCAGGACTAAACTAGGACTGAACCAGCACTGAACCAGGACTAAACCAGGACTAGACCAGGACTAAACTAGGACTGAACCAGGACTAAACTAGTACTGAACCAGGACTAAACTAGTACTGAACCAGGACTAAACTAAGACTGAACCAGGACTAAACTAGGACTGAACCAGGACTAAACTAGGACTGAACCAGCACTGAACCAGGACTAAACCAGGACTAGACCAGGACTGAACTAGGACTGAACCAGGACTAAACTAGTACTGAACCAGGACTAAACTAGTACTGAACCAGGACTAAACTAAGACTGAACCAGGACTAAACAGGACTAAACCAGGACTGAACCAAAACTAAACTAGTACTGAACCAGGACTAAACCAAGACTAAACCAGGACTGAACCAGGACTAAACTAGGATTGAACCAGGACTAAACTAGGACTGAACCAGGACTAAACCAGGACTAGACCAGGACTAAACTAGGACTAAACCAGGACTAAACTAGTACTGAACCAGGACTAAACTAGGACTGAACCAGGACTAAACCAGGACTAGACCAGGACTAAACTAGGACTAAACCAGGACTAAACTAGTACTGAACCAGGACTAAACTAGTACTGAACCAGGACTAAACCAGGACTGAACCAAAAGCAGTGTTACCGTTTTAAGACCTTGTTTTTCCTGCAGCCATTCAGTGTGCAATCCTGACAACAGAGAAACAACTTTAAACTGCAGCACTGAGGGCAGGGGTCAGAGGTCAGGGGTCAGGATCAGACGTCAGGGGTCAGTGGTCAGGGCTCAGGTCAGGGGTCAGGGGTTGGGGTCAGAGGTCAGGTCAGGGTCAGAGGTCAGGGCTCAGGTCAGAGGTCAGGGCTCAGGTCAAAGGTTAGGGGTCAGTGGTCAGGGCTCAGGTCAGGGGTCAGAGGTCAGGGGTTGGGGTCAGAGGTCAGGGGTTGGGGTCAGAGGTCAGGGCTCAGGTCAAAGGTTAGGGGTCAGTGGTCAGGGCTCAGGTCAGGGGTCAGAGGTCAGGGGTCGTTACAGTTGAATATAAAATAGTTTTATTTACCGGAGGCGTCTGAGAGCTCGGCCCAAACCCACATCTCACCGACTCTGAAAACAACAGAAACACAAAACCACAGTCCTGATCCTGATCCTGGTCCTGGTCCCGGTCTGGTCCTGGTCCTGGTCCTGGTCCTGGCCCTGGTCCGGTCCTGTCCTGGTCCCGGTCTGGTTCTGGTTCTGCTCCTGGTCTGGTCCTGGTCCTGGTCAGGTCCTGGTCCTGGTCTGGTCCTGGTCTGGTCCTGCTCCTGCTCAGGTCCAGGTCCTGGTCTGGTCCTGGTCTGGTCCTGCTCCTGGTCAGGTCCAGGTCCTGGTCTGGTCCTGGTCCTGGTCCTGGTCCTGGTCTGGTCCTGGTCCTGGTCCTGGTCTGGTACCTGAGGGTTTGAAGTCCTGTAGTTCAGGTTCTTCGAGTCCAGGGAAACAGACGAGCACCAAGAACCAGTGAGACCTGAAGACACAGAGATTTACAGGATCAGTAGTATTTGCAGTATTTGCAGTAGTATTTGCAGTATTTGCAGTAGTATTTGCAGTAGTATTTGCAGTAGTATTTGCAGTATTTGCAGTAGTATTTGCAGTAGTATTTGCAGTATTTGCAGTAGTATTTGCAGTAGTATTTGCAGTAGTATTTGCAGTAGTATTTGCAGTAGTATATGGCAGCATCTGGCAGCAGCATCTACAGTATTTGCAGCAGCATCTGCGCAGCATCTGCAGCATCTGCAGTAGCATCTGGCAGCATCTGCAGCATCTATGCAGCATCTTACAGCAGCATCTAAGCAGCATCTAAGCAGCATCTGGCATCTGCAGCATCTGCAGCAGCATCTACAGCATTCACAGCATCTGCAGCATCTAAGCAGCATCTCAGCAGCATCTGCAGCAGCATCTAGCAGCAGCATCTGCAGCAGCATCTCAGCATCTGGCAGCATCTAGCAGCATCTACAGCATCTACAGCATCTAAGCAGCATCTACAGCATCTGCAGCATCTGGCAGCAGCATCTAAGCAGCATCTGGCAGCAGCATCTGCAGCATCTACAGCAGCATCTGCAGCATCTGGCAGCATCTAAGCAGCATCTGGCAGCATCTAAGCATCTGCAGCATCTAAGCAGCATCTGCTACAGCATCTGGCAGCATCTACAGCATCTGGCAGCATCTGGCAGCATCTACAGCATCTGCAGCAGCATCTACAGCAGCAGCATCTACAGCATCTGGCAGCATCTGGCAGCAGCATCTACAGCATCTGCAGCATCTAAGCAGCATCTGCAGCACTAAGCAGCATCTTGCAGCATCTGACGCAGCATCTGCAGCAGCATCTGGCAAGCAGCATCTGCTAAGCAGCATCTACAGCAGCCAGCATCTAATCTGCAGCATCTGCAGCAGCATCTACAGCATCTGCAGCATCTACAGCAGCAGCATCTGGCAGCAGCATCTGGCATCTGCAGCATCTGCAGCAGCATCTGCTACAGCATCTACAGCATCTACATCAGCAGCATCTGCAGCATCTGGCAAGCAGCATCTACAGCATCTGGCAGCATCTACAGCAGCATCTGCAGCATCTACAGCACTAAGCAGCATCTACACAGCATCTAGCAGCATCTGCAGCATCTGTTAATGGCAGCATCTGCAGCAGCATCTGGCATCTGGCAGCATCTTACAAGCAGCATCTAAGCATCTAGCAGCATCTAAGCAGCATCTACAGCATCTACAGCATCTGCAGCAGCATCTGGCAGCACCAGCATCTGGCAGCATCTGCAGCATCTACAAGCAGCATCTACAGCATCTGGCATCTGCAAGCAGCATCTACAGCAGCATCTGCATCTTAGCATCTGGCAGCATCTGGCAGCATCTACAGCATCTGCAGCATCTGCAGCATCTAAGCAGCATCTGCAGCATCTACAGCATCTTGCAGCATCTGGCAGCAGCATCTACAGCATCTAAGTACATCTGCAGCATCTGGCAGCAGCATCTGGCAGCATCTGCAGCAGCATCTGGCAGCAGCATCTAAGCAGCATCTGCAGCATCTCAGTTAGCATCTGCAGCAGCATCTGGCAGCATCTACAGCAGCATCTACAGCATCTAAGCAGCATCTGCAGCAGCATCTGGCATCTACAGCATCTGGCAGCATCTAAGCAAGCAGCATCTGGCAGCAGCATCTGGCAGCATCTACAGCATCTAAGCAGCATCTGGCAGCAGCATCTGCATCTAAGGCAGCATCTACAGCATCTGGCATCTGGCAGCATCTGGCATCTGGCAGCATCTGGCAGCAGCATCTGCAGCATCTGGCATCTGCATCTACAGCATCTACAGCATCTACAGCATCTGGCAAGCAGCATCTGCAGCATCTGCAGCATCTACAGCATCTGTTAAGCAGCATCTACATCTGGCAGCATCTGCAGCATCTGTTAGCATCTGGCAGCAGCATCTAAGCAGCATCTGCAGCATCTACAGCATCTAGCATCTCAGCATCTGGCAGCATCTACAGCAGCATCTAGCAGCATCTACAGCATCTGCAGCATCTATACAGCAGCATCTACAGCATCTGCAGCATCTGCAGCATCTGGCAGCATCTACAGCATCTACAGCATCTACAGCATCTGGCAGCATCTACAGCAGCATCTACAAGCATCTGCAGCATCTGGCAGCATCTAAGCAGCATCTAAGCAGCATCTACAAGCAGCATCTGGCATCTGGCAGCATCTGGCAGCATCTACAGCATCTAAGCAGCAGCATCTGGCAGCATCTCTACAGCATCTGCAGCAGCATCTACAGCATCTCAGCAGCATCTGCATCTAAGCAGCATCTACAGCATCTACAGCAGCACTCCAGCATCTACAGCATCTGCAGCAGCATCTCAAGCAGCATCTGGCAGCATCTACAGCAGCATCTGCTAATCTGGCAAGCAGCATCTGGCAGCATCTAGCATCTGGCAGCATCTGCTAAGCAGCATCTGCAGCAGCATCTACAGCATCTGCAGCATCTAAGCAGCATCTACAGCATCTACAGCATCTGTTGGCATCTTAAGCAGCATCTGCAGCAGCATCTGGCAGCATCTATACAGCATCTGCTACAGCATCTACAGCATCTACTCCAAGCAGCATCTGCTAGCAGCATCTGCAGCATCTACAGCAGCATCTGGCAGCATCTACAGCATCTACAGCAGCATCTGCAGCATCTGGCAGCATCTGGCAGCAGCATCTGCAGCATCTGCAGCATCTAGCAGCATCTACAGCATCTGCAGCATCCAGCATCTACAGCAGCATCTGGCACTCAGCATCTAAGCAGCATCTGCTAAGCAGCATCTGGCAGCATCTACAGCATCTGGCAGCATCTACAGCATCTGCAGCAGCAGCATCTACAGCATCTACAGCATCTAGCACTGGCAGCAGCATCTACAGCATCTACAGCATCTGCAGCATCTAGCAGCATCTGGCAGCAGCATCTGCAGCAGCATCTACAGCATCTGGCAGCACTACAGCATCTGGCAGCATCTGCAGCATCTAAGCAGCATCTGCAGCAGCATCTACAGCAGCATCTAAGCAGCATCTGGCAGCAGCATCTAAGCAGCATCTGGCAGCAGCATCTGGCAGCAGCATCTGCTACAGCATCTACAGCATCTGGCATCAGCAGCATCTGGCAGCATCTACAGCAGCATCTACAGCATCTGCTAAGCAGCATCTCCAGCATCTGCTGGCAGCATCTGCAGCATCTAGCAGCTACAGCATCTGGCAGCATCTAAGCAGCATCTGCAGCATCTACAGCATCTGGCAGCATCTAGCAGCATCATCTAATTCAGCACATCTGGCAGCATCTACAGCATCAGCATCTACAGCATCTACAGCACTGCTAGCAGCATCTAAGCAGCATCTACAGCATCTACAGCATCTGGCAGCATCTGGCAGCAGCATCTGCAGCATCTGGCAGCATCTGTTCAGCATCTAAGCAGCATCTGCAGCAGCATCTGGCAGCATCTACAGCAGCATCTGGCAGCATCTGGCAGCATCTGGCAGCATCTACAGCAGCATCTGGCAGCATCTGCAGCATCTGGCAGCAGCATCTGCAGCATCTGCAGCATCTGCAGCATCTGCATCTGGCAGCATCTAAGCAGCATCTCAGCAGCATCTACAGCATCTGGCAGCATCTAGCAGCATCTGCAGCATCTGGCAAGCAGCATCTACAGCATCTGCAGCATCTACAGCATCTGCAGCAGCATCTACAGCATCTGCAGCAAGCAGCATCTGCAGCATCTGCATCTACAGCATCTGCATCACAAGCATCTAAGCAGCATCTGCAGCATCTACAGCATCTGGCAGCATCTGCAGCAGCATCTACAGCATCTGCATCTAAGCAGCATCTGGCAGCATCTAGCAGCATCTGGCAGCATCTGGCAGCAGCACTCAGCAGCATCTGGCAGCATCTGCAGCATCTGCCAGCATCTACAGCATCTGGCAGCATCTGCAGCAGCAGCATCTAAGCAGCATCTGCAGCATCTACATCTGGCAGCATCTGCAGCATCTTGCATCTGCCAGCATCTCAGCATCTACAGCATCTGGCAGCATCTGCAGCATCTAAGCAGCATCTAGCAGCATCTGCAGCATCTACAGCATCTAAGCAGCATCTGCAGCATCTGCAGTACAGCAGCATCTAAGCAGCATCTGCAGCATCTACAGCATCTGCAGCAGTTAATTCAAGCAGCATCTGCAGCATCTGGCATCTGCAGCATCTGGCATCTAAGCAGCATCTGCAGCATCTACAGCATCTGCAGCAGCATCTGCAGCATCTAAGCAGCATCTGCAGCATCTGGCAGCATCTGCAGCAGCATCTGCAGCATTTGCAGCACTTGCAGCAGCATCTGCAGCATCTGCAGCATTTGCAGCAGCATCTGGCAGCATCTGCAGTAGTATTTGCAGTAGTATTTGCAGTAGTATTTGCAGTAGTATTTGCAGTAGTATTTGCAGTATTTGCAGTATTTGCAGTAGTATTTGCAGTAGTATTTGCAGTAGTATTTGCAGTAGTATTTGCAGTAGTATTTGCAGTAGTATTTGCAGTAGTATTTGCAGTAGTATTTGCAGTAGTATTTGCAGTAGTATTTGCAGTATTTCTTTACTCTTGGTTGATCGGCACAAACAGAAAATCCTTGTTGAAAACGTCCACGTTCCGGGTCCAGGTTCTGACTCTGCGGTGCCTCGTGTGGCGATTCCTGAAAACACAGACACGACTCGTAACAGCACAGACTTACAGCACAGACTTACAGCACAGACACAGCACAGACTTACAGCACAGACTTACAGCACAGACTTACAGCACAGACACACAGCACAGACTTACAGCACAGACTTACAGCACAGACACAGCACAGACTTACAGCACAGACTTACAGCACAGACTTACAGCACAGACACAGCACAGACTTAGAGCACAGACACAGCACAGACACACAGCACAGACTTACAGCACAGACTTACAGCACAGACTTACAGCACAGACTTACAGCACAGACACACAGCACAGACTTACAGCACAGACTTACAGCACAGACTTACAGCACAGACTTACAGCACAGACTTACAGCACAGACACACAGCACAGACTTACAGCACAGACACACAGCACAGACTTACAGCACAGACTTACAGCACAGACTTGCAGCACAGACTTACAGCACAGACTTACAGCACAGACACACAGCACAGACACACAGCACAGACTTACAGCACAGACACACAGCACAGACACACAGCACAGACACACAGCACAGACTTACAGCACAGACTTACAGCACAGACTTACAGCACAGACACACAGCACAGACACACAGCACAGACTTACAGCACATACTTACAGCACAGACTTACAGCACAGACACACAGCACAGACTTACAGCACAGACTTACAGCACAGACTTACAGCACAGACTTACAGCACAGACTTACAGCACAGACACACAGCACAGACTTACAGCACAGACTTACAGCACAGACTTACAGCACAGACTTACAGCACAGACACACAGCACAGACTTACAGCACAGACTTACAGCACAGACTTACAGCACAGACACACAGCACAGACTTACAGCACAGACTTACAGCACAGACTTACAGCACAGACACACAGCACAGACTTACAGCACAGACTTACAGCACAGACTTACAGCACAGACACAGCACAGACTTAGAGCACAGACACAGCACAGACACACAGCACAGACTTACAGCACAGACTTACAGCACAGACTTACAGCACAGACTTACAGCACAGACACACAGCACAGACTTACAGCACAGACTTACAGCACAGACTTACAGCACAGACTTACAGCACAGACTTACAGCACAGACACACAGCACAGACTTACAGCACAGACACACAGCACAGACTTACAGCACAGACTTACAGCACAGACTTGCAGCACAGACTTACAGCACAGACTTACAGCACAGACACACAGCACAGACACACAGCACAGACTTACAGCACAGACACACAGCACAGACACACAGCACAGACTTACAGCACAGACTTACAGCACAGACTTACAGCACAGACACACAGCACAGACACACAGCACAGACTTACAGCACATACTTACAGCACAGACTTACAGCACAGACACACAGCACAGACTTACAGCACAGACTTACAGCACAGACTTACAGCACAGACTTACAGCACAGACTTACAGCACAGACACACAGCACAGACTTACAGCACAGACTTACAGCACAGACTTACAGCACAGACTTACAGCACAGACACACAGCACAGACTTACAGCACAGACTTACAGCACAGACTTACAGCACAGACACACAGCACAGACTTACAGCACAGACTTACAGCACAGACTTACAGCACAGACACAGCACAGACACACAGCACAGACTTACAGCACAGACACACAGCACAGACTTACAGCACAGACACACAGCACAGACTTACAGCACAGACTTACAGCACAGACTTACAGCACAGACTTACAGCACAGACTTACAGCACAGACTTACAGCACAGACACACAGCACAGACTTACAGCACAGACTTACAGCACAGACTTACAGCACAGACACAGCACAGACTTACAGCACAGACACAGCACAGACTTACAGCACAGACTTACAGCACAGACACACAGCACAGACACACAGCACAGACACACAGCACAGACACACAGCACAGACTTACAGCACAGACTTACAGCACAGACTTACAGCACAGACACACAGCACAGACTTACAGCACAGACTTACAGCACAGACTTACAGCACAGACACAGCACAGACACAGCACAGACACAGCACAGACTTACAGCACAGACACAGCACAGACTTACAGCACAGACTTACAGGTCGTTCTCTCCAGCCGCTCGTCTCTTGCTCAGTTGTTTGTAGAAGAAGCTGCTGAACACGTGGCTCCGCTCGGCCACAGCGCCTCCTCCATCCAGCAGCAGGAACCTGCAACAACACAGGTGAGAACTGCACAGGAGCCACCACCCGGAACCACCTGGAACCACCCGGAATCACCACACGGAACCACCAGAACCACCACCCGGAGGGTGCTGTAACGTGCCGTAACGTGCTGTAACGTGCCGTAACGCGCCGTAACGTGCTGTAACGCGCAGTAATGTGCAGTAACGCGCCGTAACGTGCTGTAACGTGCCGTAATGTGCAGTAATGCGCCGTAACATGCCGTAAGGTGCGGTAACGTGCCGTAACGTGCTGTGACGTACTGTAACGTGCAGTAACGTGCCGTAATGTGCAGTAACGCGCCGTAACGCGCCGTAACGTGCCGTAATGTGCCGTAACGTGCTGTAACGTGCCGTAACGCGCCGTAACGTGCTGTAACGCGCAGTAACGTGCCGTAATGTGCAGTAACGCGCCGTAACGTGCCGTAATGTGCCGTAACGCGCCGTAACGTGCAGTAACGCGCCGTAACGTGCCGTAATGTGCAGTAATGCGCCGTAATGTGCAGTAACGTGCCGTAATGTGCTGTAACGTGCCGTAACGCGCCGTAACGCGCAGTAATGTGCCGTAACATGCTGTAACGCGCCGTAACGTGCTGTAACATGCTGTAACGTGCAGTAACGTGCCGTAATGTGCTGTAACGCGCCGTAACGCGCAGTAATGTGCCGTAATGTGCAGTAACGCGCCGTAACGTGCTGTAACGTGCTGTAACATGCTGTAACATGCTGTAACGTGCAGTAACGTGCCGTAATGTGCTGTAACGTGCCGTAACGCGCAGTAATGTGACGTAATGTGCAGTAACGCGCCGTAACGCGCAGTAACGTGCCGTAATGTGCTGTAACGCGCCGTAACGTGCTGTAACGCGCAGTAATGTGCCGTAATGTGCAGTAACGCGCCGTAACGTGCGGTAACGCGCCGTAACGTGCTGTAACGCGCAGTAACGCAGCGCCGTAACGCGCAGTAATGCTGCCGTGAATACGCGCCGTAACATGCGCGTAACGCTACCGTAACGTGCTGTAACGCGCAGTAACGTGCTGTAACGCGCAGTAACGTGCAGTAACGTGCCGTAACGCGCCGTAACGTGCCGTAATGTGCCGTAACGTGCTGTAACGTGCCGTAACGTGCTGTAACGTGCCGTAATGTGCTGTAACGCGCAGTAACGTGCTGTAACGTGCCGTAATGTGCTGTAACGTGCCGTAACGCGCCGTAACGCGCGTAATGTGCCGTAATGTGCAGTAACGCGCCGTAACGTGCTGTAACGTGCTGTAACATGCTGTAACATGCTGTAACGTGCAGTAACGTGCCGTAATGTGCTGTAACGTGCCGTAACGCGCAGTAATGTGACGTAATGTGCAGTAACGCGCCGTAACGTGCTGTAACGTGCCGTAATGTGCTGTAACGCGCCGTAACGTGCTGTAACGCGCAGTAATGTGCCGTAATGTGCAGTAACGTACCGCGTAACGCGATAACGCGTCGTAACATGCTGTAACGCGTCGCGTAACGCCGCAGTAACGCGTGTAACGCGCCTAACGTAACGCCGTAACGCGCCGTAATGTGCTGTAACGCGCCGTAACGCGTAACGCTGTAACGCGCGTCGTGTAACGCGCCGTAACGCCGTAACGTGCTGTAATGTGCTGTAACGCGCAGTAACGCGGCCGTAACGCGTCGCCGTAACGTGCCGTTTAACGCCGCGTAACGTGCTGTAACGCGCAGTAACGTGCCGTAATGTGCTGTAACGCGCCGTAACGTGCCGTAATGTGCCGTAACGTGCTGTAACGTGCCGTAACGTGCTGTAACGTGCCGTAATGTGCTGTAACGCGCAGTAACGTGCTGTAACGTGCCGTAATGTGCTGTAACGTGCCGTAACGCGCAGTAATGTGACGTAATGTGCAGTAACGCGCCGTAACGTGCTGTAACGTGCTGTAACATGCTGTAACATGCTGTAACGTGCAGTAACGTGCCGTAATGTGCTGTAACGTGCCGTAACGCGCAGTAATGTGCCGTAATGTGCAGTAACGCGCCGTAACGTGCTGTAACGTGCCGTAATGTGCTGTAACGCGCCGTAACGTGCTGTAACGCGCAGTAATGTGCCGTAATGTGCAGTAACGCGCCGTAACGTGCGGTAACGCGCCGTAACGTGCTGTAACGCGCAGTAACGTGCAGTAACGCGGCGTAACGCGTCAGAACGCGCTGTAACGCGCCGTAACGCCGTAACGCGTCCGTAACGCGCGCGTAACGCGCAGTAACGCCAGTAACGCGCTGTAACGTAACGCTGTAACGCGCGCGTAACGCTAACGCGCCGTAACGCGTGCACGCGCTGTAACGCCGTAACGCGTAATCGCGCTGTAACGCACGTAACGCGCTGTAATGCACCGTGAATGTAATGCCGTAATGCTGTAACGCCAGTAACGCGTAACGTCGCTAGTAACGTGCTGTAACGCGCCGTAACGTGCTGTAACGCGCCGTAACGTGCCGTAATGTGCAGTAACGCGCCGTAACGTGCTGTAACGCGCAGTAACGTGCCGTAATGTGCAGTAACGTGCTGTAACGCGCAGTAACGTGCCGTAATGTGCAGTAACGCGCCGTAACGTGCTGTAACGCGCAGTAACGTGCCGTAATGTGCAGTAACGTGCTGTAACGCGCAGTAACGTGCTGTAACGTGCAGTAACGCGCCGTAACGCGCCGTAACGTGCCGTAACGTGCTGTAACGCGCCGTAACGTGCCGTAATGCGCAGTAACGTGCCGTAATGTGCCGTAACGCGCAGTAACGTGCCGTAATGTGCTGTAACGCGCAGTAATGTGCAGTAACGCGCTGTAACGTGCCGTAATGTGCAGTAACGCGCCGTAATGTGCCGTAATGTGCAGTAACGCGCCGTAATGTGCTGTAATGCGCAGTAACGTGCCGTAACGCGCTGTAACGTGCTGTAACGTGCAGTAACGCGCCGTAACGTGCTGTAACGCGCCGTAACGTGCTGTAACGCGCCGTAACATGCTGTAACGCGCAGTAATGTGCCGTAATGTGCAGTAACGCGCCGTAACGTGCTGTAATGCGCAGTAACGTGCCGTAATGTGCTGTAACGCGCAGTAACGTGCCGTAATGCGCAGTAACGTGCCGTAATGTGCCGTAACGCGCAGTAACGTGCCGTAATGTGCTGTAACGCGCAGTAATGTGCAGTAACGCGCTGTAACGTGCCGTAATGTGCAGTAACGCGCCGTAATGTGCCGTAATGTGCCGTAACGCGCCGTAATGTGCCGTAATGTGCCGTAATGTGCAGTAACGCCGTAATGTGCTGTAATGCGCAGTAACGCAGTAACGCGCCGTAACGTGCTGTAACGCCGCAACGCGCTGTAACGCTAGCTGTAACGCCGTAAATGCGCAGTAACGCTACCGTAATGTGCAGTAATGTGCAGTAACGCGCCGTAACGTGCAGTAACGCGCTGTAACGCTAGCGCGCGTAATGTATGCGTAACGCAACGCGCCGTAACGCGCAGTAACGCTGCCGTATGTAAGCGCACCGTAACGCCTAACGCGCAGTAACGTGCTGTAACGCGCTGTAACGCGCCGTAATGTGCAGTAACGCGCCGTAATGTGCAGTAATGTGCAGTAACGCGCCGTAACGTGCTGTAACGCGCTGTAACGCGCCGTAATGTGCAGTAACGCGCCGTAATGTGCTGTAACGCGCTGTAACGCGCCGTAATGTGCAGTAACGTGCCGTAATGTGCTGTAATGTGCAGTAACGCGCCGTAATGTGCTGTAATGCGCAGTAACGTGCCGTAATGTGCCGTAATGTGCAGTAACGCGCCGTAACGTGCTGTAACGCGCCGTAATGTGCTGTAATGCGCAGTAACGTGCCGTAATGTGCTGTAATGTGCAGTAACGCGCCGTAATGTGCTGTAATGCGCAGTAACGTGCCGTAATGTGCTGTAATGTGCTGTAACGCGCTGTAACGTGCCGTAATGTGCAGTAACGCGCCGTAATGTGCAGTAACGTGCAGTAACGCGCCGTAACGTGCTGTAACGTGCCGTAATGTGCAGTAACGCGCCGTAACGTGCTGTAATGCGCAGTAACGTGCCGTAATGTGCCGTAACGCGCAGTAACGTGCCGTAATGTGCAGTAACGCGCCGTAATGTGCAGTAACGTGCAGTAACGTGCAGTAACGCGCCGTAATGTGCTGTAACGTGCCGTAATGTGCAGTAACGCGCCGTAATGTGCCGTAATGTGCTGTAACGCGCCGTAATGTGCAGTAATGCGCAGTAACGTGCCGTAATGTGCAGTAACGCGCCGTAACGTGCTGTAATGCGCAGTAACGTGCCGTAATGTGCCGTAACGCGCAGTAACGTGCCGTAATGTGCTGTAACGTGCCGTAATGTGCAGTAACGCGCCGTAATGTGCCGTAATGTGCTGTAACGCGCAGTAATGTGCTGTAACGTGCTGTAATGCGCCGTAACGCGCTGTAACGTGCTGTAACGTGCCGTAACGTGCCGTAACGCTCAGAGGGACTGACTTGAGATAGAAGTCGATGATGACGTCGTTGAGAAACTCTCCTGGACTCAGACACTGAAGATCCTCAGAACTCACACAGATGCTGCCCCTGCAGGACGCCGCGGGGTACTGCACCAGCCTGCAACAGACCAGGGTTAGACCAGGACCAGACCGGGACCAGGACCAGACCGGGACCAGACCAGGACCAGGACCAGACCAGGACCAGGACCAGACCGAGACCAGGACCAGACCGGGACCAGACCGGGACCAGGACCAGACCGAGACCAGGACCAGACCCAGGACCAGACCAGGTCCAGGACCAGACCGGGACCAGGACCAGGACCAGACCGGGACCAGACCCTGTGGAGCCGCTACAGAAGAACATCTGAGGCCAAAATGCTCTTTTGCCCCGTATAATCTGACGGGCTAATCTGGTTTAATCTGGTTTAATCTGGTTTAATCTGAGCAGAATAAAAACACTTCACCTGGACGGAAACTTCTGACCTCCAGACCTGAGGCTCCTCCTGCTCCTCACAGCGCCGCCCTGTGGCACAACACACACATGACCCCAGGGAGGGCATCTGACACACACAACCCCAGGGAGGGCATCTGACACACACGACCCCAGGGAGGGCATCTGACACACGGGGAGGGCATCTGACACACGGGAAGGGCATCTGACACACGGGGAGGGCATCTGACACACGGGGAGGGCATCTGACCTGGTCTGGGGGCAGGTTCTGGCCCAGTAGGTGCAGCAGGTGCGAGGCGACAGGTGCAGGACAGGTGTGGACCAGGACTAGACCCTGGCTCCAGTCTAAAGGTCCTGATCCGGGTCTAGACCGGGACTTTCTGTAGTCCCCGGAGTCCAAGACCGACAAGACCAGAGCCGAGTCCAAGTCCGAGAGCTGCTCCCTCAGGACCAGGAGCACCACACAGACCGGGTCTAGACCAGAGAGACCGGGTCAGACCGGGTCTAGACCGGGTCTAGACCAGAGAGACTGGGTCAGACTGGGTCTAGACCGGAGAGACCGGGTTAGACCGGGTCTAGACCGGAGAGACTGGGTCAGACCGGGTCTAGACCGGGTCTAGACCAGAGAAACCGGGTCAGACCGGGTCTAGACCAGAGAGACCGGGTCAGACCGGGTCTAGACCAGAGAAACCGGGTCTAGACCAGAGAGACCGGGTCAGACTGGGTCTAGACCGGAGAGACTGGGTTAGACCGGGTCTAGACCGGAGAGACTGGGTCAGACCGGGTCTAGACCAGAGAAACCGGGTCAGACCGGGTCTAGACCAGAGAGACCGGGTCAGACCGGGTCTAGACCAGAGAGACTGGGTCAGACCGGGTCTAGACCAGAGAGACTGGGTCAGACCGGGACTAGACCGGGTCGAGACCGGGTCTAGACCGGGACTAGAGCTGAGTTCAGGTCTATTTGTTCTGGATCAAACTAAAGTAAACGTCAGAGGCAAAGTTCACGGCCCTGAGCTGCTGTGGATTTAGTCCAGAACCAGAACCTGCAGCGTGTGTGTGTGTGTGTGTGTGTGTGTGTGTCTGTGTGTGTGTCTGTGTGTGTGTGTGTCTGTGTCTGTGTGTGTCTGTGTGTGTCTGTGTCTGTGTCTGTGTGTGTGTGTGTGTGTCTGTGTCTGTGTCTGTGTGTCTGTGTGTGTGTGTGTGTGTGTGTGTGTGTGTGTGTCTGTGTGTGTGTGTGTGTCTGTGTCTGTGTGTGTGTGCTTTAGTCCTGTCCTAGTCCAGTCCTGCTTTAGTCCAGTCCGAGTCCAGTCCTAGTCCAGTCCTGCTTTAGTCCAGTCCTAGTCCAGTCCTGCTTTAGTCCAGTCCTGCTTTAGTCCAGTCCTGCTTTAGTCCAGTCCTAGTCCAGTCCTGCTTTAGTCCAGTCCTAGTCCAGTCCTGCTTTAGTCCAGTCCTAGTCCAGTCCTGCTTTAGTCCAGTCCTAGTCCAGTCCGGGTGTTACCTGTGCGCGGGAGGGCGGGGCTTAGCTCGGCCTGCAGCAGTTTTGATTGGCTGTTGGTGATCCACAGGAAGAGCAGTGAGGGGGCGGGGCCTGAGGGGCTGTGGGCGGAGCCTGAGGGGCTGTGGGCGGAGCCAGCGAAGAGAGTCCCGCCCCTGGCCACGCCCCCGTCCCACAGACCGAACCCGCGGACCTGAGACGCCACAACACAGACGTCCACCGAGAACTCCAGATCGGGACCGGGACTGGGGCCAGAACCGGGACCAGGACCGGGACCAAGACCAGGACCAGGACCGGGACCAGGACCGGGACCAGGACCTGCAGTCAGACCAGGGGTTACTTGTGTTCTGTGATATTTTAAATCTGAACATCTGAAACGGTTCATAAAGGAACACGACTCCCACAGACGTTCTGAAGTTCTGCTGTGGGTTTTTCTGTGGTGAATGTGTGAACTGTCTGACGAACTCTGCATGATTAAAACTTTAGAATTAGCTTCAAGGAAACAGGAAGAGTCTGAATTTACCTTTGAGGGGGATGGAGATGCCGCTCTCTGTGATCTGAAACACAAAACACATCCCCGGGTTTACACTGCCCTCTGCTGGCGGCTCAGGACGTCTGCACATATTTATGGGTCCGAGTTTGTGGGTCCGAGTTTGTGGGTCTGTGTTTGTGGGTCTGTGTTTGTGGGTCTGTGTTTGTGGGTCTGTGTTTGTGGGTCTGTGTTTGTGGGTCTGTGTTTGTGGGTCTGTGTTTGTGGGTCTGAGTTTGTGGGTCTGTGTTTGTGGGTCTGTGTTTGTGGGTCTGTGTTTGTGGGTCTGTGTTTGTGGGTCTGTGTTTGTGGGTCTGTGTTTGTGGGTCTGTGTTTGTGGGTCTGTGTTTGTGGGTCTGTGTTTGTGGGTCTGTTTGTGGGTCTGTGTTTGTGGGTCTCAGTTTGTGGGTCTCAGTTTGTGGGTCTCAGTTTGTGGGTCTGAGTTTGTGGGTCTGTGTTTGTGGGTCTGTGTTTGTGGGTCTGTGTTTGTGGGTCTGTGTTTGTGGGTCTCAGTTTGTGGGTCTGTGTTTGTGGGTCTGTGTTTGTGGGTCTGTGTTTGTGGGTCTGTGTTTGTGGGTCTGTGTTTGTGGGTCTGTGTTTGTGGGTCTGAGTTTGTGGGTCTGTGTTTGTGGGTCTGTGTTTGTGGGTCTGTGTTTGTGGGTCTGTGTTTGTGGGTCCGAGTTTGTGGGTCCGAGTTTGTGGGTCCGAGTTTGTGGGTCCGAGTTTGTGGGTCCGAGTTTGTGGGTCTGTGTTTGTGGGTCTGTGTTTGTGGGTCTGTGTTTGTGGGTCTGTGTTTGTGGGTCTGTGTTTGTGGGTCTCAGTTTGTGGGTCTGTGTTTGTGGGTCTGAGTTTGTGGGTCTGTGTTTGTGGGTCTGTGTTTGTGGGTCTGTGTTTGTGGGTCTGAGTTTGTGGGTCTGTGTTTGTGGGTCTGTGTTTGTGGGTCTGTGTTTGTGGGTCTGGGTTTGTGGGTCTGGGTTTGTGGGTCTGGGTTTGTGGGTCTGGGTTTGTGGGTCTGTGTTTGTGGGTCTGTGTTTGTGGGTCTGTGTTTGTGGGTCTGTGTTTGTGGGTCTGTGTTTGTGGGTCTGAGTTTGTGGGTCTGTGTTTGTGGGTCTGTGTTTGTGGGTCTCAGTTTGTGGGTCTGTGTTTGTGGGTCTGTGTTTGTGGGTCTGAGTTTGTGGGTCTGAGTTTGTGGGTCTCAGTTTGTGGGTCTGTGTTTGTGGGTCTCAGTTTGTGGGTCTGTGTTTGTGGGTCTGTGTTTGTGGGTCTGTGTTTGTGGGTCTCAGTTTGTGGGTCTGTGTTTGTGGGTCTGAGTTTGTGGGTCTGTGTTTGTGGGTCTGTGTTTGTGGGTCTGAGTTTGTGGGTCTGAGTTTGTGGGTCTGAGTTTGTGGGTCTGAGTTTGTGGGTCTGTGTTTGTGGGTCTGTGTTTGTGGGTCTGTGTTTGTGGGTCTGTGTTTGTGGGTCTGTGTTTGTGGGTCTGAGTTTGTGGGTCTGTGTTTGTGGGTCTGTGTTTGTGGGTCTGTGTTTGTGGGTCTGTGTTTGTGGGTCTGTGTTTGTGGGTCTGAGTTTGTGGGTCTGTGTTTGTGGGTCTGTGTTTGTGGGTCTGTGTTTGTGGGTCTGTGTTTGTGGGTCTGTGTTTGTGGGTCTGAGTTTGTGGGTCTGTGTTTGTGGGTCTGTGTTTGTGGGTCTGTGTTTGTGGGTCTGTGTTTGTGGGTCTGTGTTTGTGGGTCTGTGTTTGTGGGTCTCAGTTTGTGGGTCTCAGTTTGTGGGTCTGTGTTTGTGGGTCTGTGTTTGTGGGTCTCAGTTTGTGGGTCTCAGTTTGTGGGTCTCAGTTTGTGGGTCTGAGTTTGTGGGTCTGAGTTTGTGGGTCTGAGTTTGTGGGTCTGAGTTTGTGGGTCTGAGTTTGTGGGTCTGTGTTTGTGGGTCTGAGTTTGTGGGTCTGTGTTTGTGGGTCTGTGTTTGTGGGTCTCAGTTTGTGGGTCTGAGTTTGTGGGTCTGAGTTTGTGGGTCTGTGTTTGTGGGTCTGTGTTTGTGGGTCTCAGTTTGTGGGTCTGTGTTTGTGGGTCTGTGTTTGTGGGTCTGAGTTTGTGGGTCTGTGTTTGTGGGTCTGTGTTTGTGGGTCTCAGTTTGTGGGTCTGTGTTTGTGGGTCTCAGTTTGTGGGTCTGTGTTTGTGGGTCTGTGTTTGTGGGTCTCAGTTTGTGGGTCTGAGTTTGTGGGTCTGAGTTTGTGGGTCTGAGTTTGTGGGTCTGAGTTTGTGGGTCTGAGTTTGTGGGTCTGTGTTTGTGGGTCTGTGTTTGTGGGTCTGTGTTTGTGGGTCTGTGTTTGTGGGTCTCAGTTTGTGGGTCTGAGTTTGTGGGTCTGTGTTTGTGGGTCTGTGTTTGTGGGTCTGTGTTTGTGGGTCTGTGTTTGTGGGTCTGAGTTTGTGGGTCTGTGTTTGTGGGTCTGTGTTTGTGGGTCTGTGTTTGTGGGTCTGAGTTTGTGGGTCTGAGTTTGTGGGTCTGAGTTTGTGGGTCTGAGTTTGTGGGTCTGTGTTTGTGGGTCTGTGTTTGTGGGTCTGTGTTTGTGGGTCTGTGTTTGTGGGTCTGTGTTTGTGGGTCTGTGTTTGTGGGTCTGAGTTTGTGGGTCTGAGTTTGTGGGTCTGTGTTTGTGGGTCTGAGTTTGTGGGTCTGAGTTTGTGGGTCTGTGTTTGTGGGTCTGTGTTTGTGGGTCTGTGTTTGTGGGTCTCAGTTTGTGGGTCTGAGTTTGTGGGTCTGAGTTTGTGGGTCTGAGTTTGTGGGTCTGAGTTTGTGGGTCTGAGTTTGTGGGTCTGTGTTTGTGGGTCTGAGTTTGTGGGTCTGTGTTTGTGGGTCTGTGTTTGTGGGTCTCAGTTTGTGGGTCTGAGTTTGTGGGTCTGTGTTTGTGGGTCTGTGTTTGTGGGTCTGTGTTTGTGGGTCTGAGTTTGTGGGTCTGTGTTTGTGGGTCTGTGTTTGTGGGTCTGTGTTTGTGGGTCTGAGTTTGTGGGTCTGAGTTTGTGGGTCTGAGTTTGTGGGTCTGTGTTTGTGGGTCTGTGTTTGTGGGTCTGTGTTTGTGGGTCTGAGTTTGTGGGTCTGAGTTTGTGGGTCTGTGTTTGTGGGTCTGTGTTTGTGGGTCTGTGTTTGTGGGTCTGAGTTTGTGGGTCTGTGTTTGTGGGTCTGAGTTTGTGGGTCTGTGTTTGTGGGTCTGTGTTTGTGGGTCTGTGTTTGTGGGTCTGTGTTTGTGGGTCTGTGTTTGTGGGTCTGTGTTTGTGGGTCTGTGTTTGTGGGTCTGTGTTTGTGGGTCTGTGTTTGTGGGTCTGTGTTTGTGGGTCTGTGTTTGTGGGTCTGTGTTTGTGGGTCTGAGTTTGTGGGTCTGTGTTTGTGGGTCTGTGTTTGTGGGTCTGTGTTTGTGGGTCTGTGTTTGTGGGTCTGAGTTTGTGGGTCTGAGTTTGTGGGTCTGTGTTTGTGGGTCTGTGTTTGTGGGTCTGTGTTTGTGGGTCTGTGTTTGTGGGTCTGAGTTTGTGGGTCTGTGTTTGTGGGTCTGTGTTTGTGGGTCTGTGTTTGTGGGTCTCAGTTTTACAAATCCAAATCTATTTGTAAAAACCAAAATCCGAATTCGAAATATTAAACCTGCATTTGTGGAAAACACACGAACAAACCAAAGACCTGAGTTTGGGAAGATTCACAAGACAAAAACTCCTCCAAACAACAATCGAGTGCAGCACTTCCTGTCCTCACACAGAACAGGAGCTGCAGCGCCCCCTGGCTGTGAGGCAGCAGCACTTCCTGTCCTCACACAGAACAGGAGCTGCAGCGCCCCCCGGCTGTGAGGCAGCAGCACTTCCTGTCCTCACACAGGAACAGGAGCTGCAGCGCCCCCTGGCTGTGAGGCAGCAGCACTTCCTGTCCTCACACAGAACAGGAGCTGCAGCGCCCCCCGGCTGTGAGGCAGCAGCACTTCCTGTCCTCACACAGAACAGGAGCTGCAGCGCCCCCCGGCTGTGAGGCAGCAGCACTTCCTGTCCTCACACAGAACAGGAGCTGCAGCGCCCCCCGGCTGTGAGGCAGCAGCACTTCCTGTCCTCACACAGAACAGGAGCTGCAGCGACCCCTGGATGGGAGGCAGCAGCAATTACTGTCCTCACACAGAACAGGAGCTGCAGCGCCCCTGGCTGTGAGGCAGCAGCACGTCCTGTCCACACACAGAACAGGACCTGCAGTGAGGCAGCAGCACTTCCTGTCCTCACACAGAACAGGAGCTGCAGCGCCCCCCGGCTGTGAGGCAGCAGCACTTCCTGTCCTCACACAGAACAGGAGCTGCAGCGCCCCCCGGCTGTGAGGCAGCAGCACTTCCTGTCCTCACACAGAACAGGAGCTGCAGCGCCCCCCGGCTGTGAGGCAGCAGCACTTCCTGTCCTCACACAGAACAGGAGCTGCAGCGCCCCCCGGCTGTGAGGCAGCAGCACTTCCTGTCCTCACACAGAACAGGAGCTGCAGCGCCCCCTGGCTGTGAGGCAGCAGCACTTCCTGTCCTCACACAGAACAGGAGCTGCAGCGCCCCCTGGCTGTGAGGCAGCAGCACTTCCTGTCCTCACACAGAACAGGAGCTGCACAAACTGGACTCACCGTGATTTTACCTCCGGACTCGGCTCTGAATAAACCAAAGTGGAAGGAGGAAAAATCTAACTGCAGGAATGACGGAGGCGCAGAGGAGCCAGGAGGAGACGAGGAGAGGGAGGAGGAGACGGAGGAGGAGAGGGAGGAGGAGAGGGAGGGAGCGACCACCTGAAACAGAGGAGACAAAACAGTAAATGCAAAAATGAAATATGAGAAGGAGGAGACAGAGGAGGAGCCAGAGGAGACAGAGGAGGAGCCAGAGGAGGAGAGAGAGGAGACAGAGGAGGAGAGAGAGGAGACAGAGGAGAAGACAGAGGAGGAGGAGACAGAGGGGGAGGAGACAGAGGAGAAGACAGAGGAGGAGACAGAGGAGGAGACAGAGGAGAAGACAGAGGAGGAGACAGAGGAGGAGCCAGAGGAGACAGAGGAGGAGCCAGAGGAGGAGAGAGAGGAGACAGAGGAGGAGAGAGAGGAGACAGAGGAGAAGACAGAGGAGGAGGAGACAGAGGGGGAGGAGACAGAGGAGGAGGAGACAGAGGAGAAGACAGAGGAGGAGACAGAGGAGGAGACAGAGGAGAAGACAGAGGAGGAGACAGAGGAGGAGACAGAGGAGGAGCCAGAGGAGAAGACAGAGGAGGAGACAGAGGAGACAGAGGAGGAGACAGAGGAGAAGACACAGGAGACAGAGGAGGAGCCAGAGGAGGAGCCAGAGGAGAAGACAGAGGAGGAGCCAGAGGAGGAGCCAGAGGAGGAGCCAGAGGAGAAGACAGAGGAGGAGACAGAGGAGAAGACAGAGGAGGAGACAGAGGAGGAGCCAGAGGAGAAGACAGAGGAGGAGACAGAGGAGGAGACAGAGGAGGAGACAGAGGAGGAGACAGAGGAGAAGACAGAGGAGACAGAGGAGACAGAGGAGGAGACAGAGGAGACAGAGGAGGAGACAGAGGAGACAGAGGAGGAGACAGAGGAGACAGAGGAGAAGACAGAGGAGGAGACAGAGGAGACAGAGGAGGAGCCAGAGGAGAAGACAGAGGAGGAGACAGAGGAGACAGAGGAGGAGACAGAGGAGGAGACAGAGGAGGAGACAGAGGAGGAGCCAGAGGAGAAGACAGAGGAGGAGACAGAGGAGGAGACAGAGGAGAAGACAGAGAAGACAGAGGAGACAGAGGAGGAGACAGAGGAGGAGACAGAGGAGAAGACAGAGGAGACAGAGGAGAAGACAGAGGAGGAGCCAGAGGAGACAGAGGAGAAGACAGAGGAGGAGACAGAGGAGGAGACAGAGGAGGAGACAGAGAAGACAGAGGAGGAGACAGAGGAGGGGACAGAGGAGACAGAGGAGACAGAGGAGACAGAGGAGAAGACAGAGGAGGAGGAGACAGAGGGGGAGGAGACAGAGGAGGAGGAGACAGAGGAGAAGACAGAGGAGGAGACAGAGGAGGAGACAGAGGAGAAGACAGAGGAGGAGACAGAGGAGGAGACAGAGGAGGAGCCAGAGGAGAAGACAGAGGAGGAGACAGAGGAGACAGAGGAGGAGACAGAGGAGAAGACACAGGAGACAGAGGAGGAGCCAGAGGAGGAGCCAGAGGAGGAGCCAGAGGAGAAGACAGAGGAGGAGCCAGAGGAGGAGCCAGAGGAGGAGCCAGAGGAGGAGCCAGAGGAGAAGACAGAGGAGGAGACAGAGGAGAAGACAGAGGAGGATACAGAGGAGGAGCCAGAGGAGAAGACAGAGGAGGAGACAGAGGAGGAGACAGAGGAGGAGACAGAGGAGGAGACAGAGGAGGAGACAGAGGAGAAGACAGAGGAGACAGAGGAGGAGACAGAGGAGACAGAGGAGGAGACAGAGGAGACAGAGGAGGAGACAGAGGAGACAGAGGAGAAGACAGAGGAGGAGACAGAGGAGACAGAGGAGGAGACAGAGGAGAAGACAGAGGAGGAGACAGAGGAGACAGAGGAGGAGACAGAGGAGGAGACAGAGGAGGAGACAGAGGAGGAGACAGAGGAGAAGACAGAGGAGGAGACAGAGGAGGAGACAGAGGAGAAGACAGAGAAGACAGAGGAGACAGAGGAGGAGACAGAGGAGGAGACAGAGGAGAAGACAGAGGAGACAGAGGAGAAGACAGAGGAGGAGCCAGAGGAGACAGAGGAGAAGACAGAGGAGGAGACAGAGGAGGAGACAGAGGAGGAGACAGAGAAGACAGAGGAGGAGACAGAGGAGGGGACAGAGGAGACAGAGGAGACAGAGGAGACAGAGGAGACAGAGGAGACAGAGGAGAAGACAGAGGAGACAGAGGAGGAGACAGAGGAGACAGAGGAGGAGCCAGAGAAGCTGGAGGAGGTGCTGGTCCTCCTCTGACTCACCTGTGTTTCTCACCTGTGTTTGCTCAGAGAGTTCTGATTGGCCGCTCCTGATGATGTCACTCTGCTCCTCCTCCTCCTCACTCGACAAAACGACTGAACAAACAACAAGACCTGGTTTAGTCCTGGTTCTGTCCTGGTTCTGTCCTGGTTCAGTCCTGGTTCAGTCCTGGGTTAGTCCTGGTTCAGCCCTGGTTCAGCCCTGGTTCAGTCCTGGTTCAGTCCTGGTTCTGTCCTGGTTCTGTCCTGGTTCTGTCCTGGTTCAGTCCTGGGTTAGTCCTGGTTCAGCCCTGGTTCAGCCCTGGTTCAGTCCTGGTTCAGTCCTGGTTCTGTCCTGGTTCTGTCCTGGTTCTGTCCTGGTTCTGTCCTGGTTCAGTCCTGGTTCAGACCTGGTTCAGTCCTGGTTCTGTCCTGGTTCTGTCCTGGTTCAGCCCTGGTTCAGCCCTGGTTCTGTCCTGGTTCAGCCCTGGTTCAGCCCTGGTTCTGTCCTGGTTCAGCCCTGGTTCTGTCCTGGTTCTGTCCTGGTTCTGTCCTGGTTCTGTCCTGGTTCAGTCCTGGTTCTGTCCTGGTTCTGTCCTGGTTCTGTCCTAGTTCTGTCCTGGTTCAGTCCTGGTTCAGTCCTGGTTCTGTCCTGGTTCTGTCCTGGTTCAGTCCTGGTTCAGTCCTGGTTCAGCCCTGGTTCAGCCCTGGTTCTGTCCTGGTTCTGTCCTGGTTCTGCCCTGGTTCTGTCCTGGTTCTGTCCTGGTTCTGTCCTGGTTCTGTCCTGGTTCAGTCCTGGGTTAGTCCTGGTTCTGTCCTGGTTCAGTCCTGGTTCAGCCCTGGTTCAGTCCTGGTTCAGCCCTGGTTCTGTCCTGGTTCTGTCCTGGTTCTGTCCTGGTTCTGTCCTGGTTCAGTCCTGGTTCAGTCCTGGGTTAGTCCTGGGTTAGTCCTGGTTCTGTCCTGGTTCAGTCCTGGTTCAGCCCTGGTTCAGCCCTGGTTCTGTCCTGGTTCTGTCCTGGTTCTGTCCTGGTTCTGTCCTGGTTCTGTCCTGGTTCAGTCCTGGGTTAGTCCTGGTTCAGTCCTGGTTCAGCCCTGGTTCTGTCCTGGTTCTGTCCCGGTTCAGTCCCGGTTCAGTCCCGGTTCAGTCCCGGTTCAGTCCCGGTTCAGCCCCGGTTCTGTCCCGGTTCAGTCCCGGTTCAGTCCCGGTTCAGTCCCGGTTCAGCCCCGGTTCAGTCCCGGTTCAGTCCCGGTTCAGTCCCGGTTCAGCCCCGGTTCAGCCCCGGTTCTGTCCTGGTTCTGTCCTGGTTCTGTCCTGGTTCAGTCCTGGTTCAGCCCTGGTTCAGTCCTGGTTCTGTCCTGGTTCTGTCCTGGTTCAGCCCTGGTTCAGTCCTGGTTCAGCCCTGGTTCAGCCCTGGTTCAGTCCTGGTTCAGTCCTGGTTCTGTCCTGGTTCTGTCCTGGTTCAGTCCTGGTTCAGTCCTGGTTCAGCCCTGGTTCAGCCCTGGTTCAGCCCTGGTTCTGTCCTGGTTCAGTCCTGGTTCAGTCCTGGTTCTGTCCTGGTTCTGTCCTGGTTCAGTCCTGGTTCTGTCCTGGTTCAGTCCTGGTTCTGTCCTGGTTCAGTCCTGGTTCTGTCCTGGTTCTGTCCTGGTTCAGTCCTGGTTCTGTCCTGGTTCTGTCCTGGTTCAGTCCTGGTTCAGTCCTGGTTCAGTCCTGGTTCAGTCTGGACTCACTGGGCTCAGATTTGGCCGTAGTCCTGGTCTTGGTCCGGTTCTGGTCCTGGATTCTTTTGGTCCGGTTTTGTTTCTTTTCTTTAAACTGTTTCCACTTTTGTCTCTGCTTCTCCCGAACATCACTGAGCTCCGACCAATGGCTCTGGAGAACATGAGAACATGAGAACAGGAGAACATGAGAACATGAGAACATGAGAACATGAGAACATGAGAACATGAGAACAGGAGAACAGGAGAACACGAGAACAGGAGAACATGAGAAAAGGAGAACACGAGAACAGGAGAACAGGAGAACAGGAGAACATGAGAAAAGGAGAACACGAGAACAGGAGAACAGGAGAACAGGAGAACAGGAGAACAGGAGAAAAGGAGAACAGGAGAACATGAGAACACGAGAACAGGAGAACAGGAGAACATGAGAAAAGGAGAACATGAGAAAAGGAGAACAGGAGAACATGAGAACATGAGAACACGAGAACAGGAGAACATGAGAACATGAGAACAGGAGAACAGGAGAACAGGAGAACAGGAGAACAGGAGAACACGAGAACAGGAGAACAGGAGAACAGGAGAACAGGAGAACATGAGAAAAGGAGAACAGGAGAACAGGAGAACATGAGAACAGGAGAACATGAGAAAAGGAGAACAGGAGAACATGAGAAAAGGAGAACAGGAGAACATGAGAACATGAGAACACGAGAACAGGAGAACAGGAGAACATGAGAAAAGGAGAACAGGAGAACAGGAGAACATGAGAAAAGGAGAACAGGAGAACATGAGAAAAGGAGAACAGGAGAACATGAGAACATGAGAACACGAGAACACGAGAACACGAGAACAGGAGAACACGAGAACACGAGAACACGAGAACAGGAGAACAGGAGAACACGAGAACAGGAGAACAGGAGAACAGGAGAACATGAGAACAGGAGAACAGGAGAACAGGAGAACATGAGAACATGAGAACATGAGAACAGGAGAACAGGAGAACACGAGAACACGAGAACAGGAGAACAGGAGAACATGAGAACATGAGAACAGGAGAACATGAGAACATGAGAACATGAGAACATGAGAACACGAGAACAGGAGAACACGAGAACACGAGAACACGAGAACAGGAGAACAGGAGAACACGAGAACACGAGAACAGGAGAACAGGAGAACAGGAGAACATGAGAACAGGAGAACAGGAGAACATGAGAACATGAGAACATGAGAACAGGAGAACATGAGAACATGAGAACACGAGAACAGGAGAACATGAGAACAGGAGAACATGAGAAAAGGAGAACAGGAGAACATGAGAAAAGGAGAACAGGAGAACATGAGAACACGAGAACAGGAGAACAGGAGAACATGAGAACATGAGAAAAGGAGAACAGGAGAACAGGAGAACAGGAGAAAAGGAGAACAGGAGAACATGAGAACACGAGAACATGAGAACACGAGAACACGAGAACATGAGAACAGGAAAACAGGAGAACATGAGAACAGGAGAACATGAGAAAAGGAGAACAGGAGAACATGAGAAAAGGAGAACAGGAGAACATGAGAACACGAGAACAGGAGAACAGGAGAACATGAGAACATGAGAAAAGGAGAACAGGAGAACAGGAGAACAGGAGAAAAGGAGAACATGAGAACAGGAGAACACGAGAACACGAGAACACGAGAACATGAGAACAGGAAAACAGGAGAACATGAGAACAGGAGAACAGGAGAACACGAGAACAGGAGAACATGAGAACAGGAGAACATGAGAACACGAGAACAGGAGAACATGAGAACAGGAGAACATGAGAAAAGGAGAACAGGAGAACATGAGAAAAGGAGAACAGGAGAACATGAGAACATGAGAACACGAGAACAGGAGAACATGAGAACAGGAGAACACGAGAACAGGAGAACAGGAGAACATGAGAACAGGAGAACATGAGAACAGGAGAACACGAGAACACGAGAACATGAGAACATGAGAACAGGAGAACAGGAGAACATGAGAACATGAGAACAGGAGAACAGGAGAACACGAGAACAGGAGAACATGAGAACAGGAGAACATGAGAAAAGGAGAACATGAGAACACGAGAACAGGAGAACATGAGAACAGGAGAACATGAGAAAAGGAGAACAGGAGAACATGAGAAAAGGAGAACAGGAGAACATGAGAACACGAGAACATGAGAACAGGAGAACACGAGAACACGAGAACATGAGAACATGAGAACAGGAGAACAGGAGAACATGAGAAAAGGAGAACAGGAGAACAGGAGAACAGGAGAAAAGGAGAACAGGAGAACATGAGAACATGAGAACATGAGAACAGGAGAACACGAGAACACGAGAACATGAGAACATGAGAACAGGAGAACAGGAGAACATGAGAACATGAGAACAGGAGAACAGGAGAACACGAGAACAGGAGAACACGAGAACAGGAGAACACGAGAACAGGAGAACATGAGGAACAGGAGAACACGAGAACAGGAGAACAGGAGAACAGGAGAACACGAGAACAGGAGAACAGGAGAACACGAGAACAGGAGAACAGGAGAACACGAAAACACGAAAACATGAGGAACAGGAGAACACGAGAACAGGAGAACAGGAGGAACAGGAGAACACGAGAACAGGAGAACAGGAGAACAGGAGAACACGAGAACAGGAGAACAGGAGAACACGAGAACAGGAGAACAGGAGAACACGAAAACACGAAAACATGAGGAACAGGAGAACACGAGAACAGGAGAACAGGAGAACAGGAGAACAGGAGAACAGGAGAACATGAGAACAGGAGAACATGAGAACAGGAGAACACGAGAACACGAGAACATGAGAACATGAGAACAGGAGAACAGGAGAACATGAGAACATGAGAACAGGAGAACAGGAGAACACAAGAACAGGAGAACATGAGAACAGGAGAACATGAGAAAAGGAGAACATGAGAACACGAGAACAGGAGAACATGAGAACAGGAGAACATGAGAAAAGGAGAACAGGAGAACATGAGAAAAGGAGAACAGGAGAACATGAGAACACGAGAACAGGAGAACATGAGAACATGAGAAAAGGAGAACAGGAGAACAGGAGAACAGGAGAAAAGGAGAACAGGAGAACATGAGAACATGAGAACATGAGAACAGGAGAACACGAGAACACGAGAACATGAGAACATGAGAACAGGAGAACAGGAGAACAGGAGAACATGAGAACATGAGAACAGGAGAACAGGAGAACACGAGAACAGGAGAACACGAGAACAGGAGAACACGAGAACAGGAGAACATGAGGAACAGGAGAACACGAGAACAGGAGAACAGGAGAACAGGAGAACACGAGAACAGGAGAACAGGAGAACACGAGAACAGGAGAACACGAAAACACGAAAACATGAGGAACAGGAGAACACGAGAACAGGAGAACAGGAGAACAGGAGAACAGGAGAACACGAGAACAGGAGAACAGGAGAACAGGAGAACAGGAGAACACGAGAACAGGAGAACAGGAGAACAGGAGAACAGGAGAACACGAGAACAGGAGAACAGGAGAACAGGAGAACAGGAGAACACGAGAACAGGAGAACAGGAGAACAGGAGAACAGGAGAACACGAGAACAGGAGAACACGAGAACAGGAGAACATGAGAACACGAGAACAGGAGAACACGAAAACATGAGGAACAGGAGAACACGAGAACAGGAGAACAGGAGAACAGGAGAACAGGAGAACACGAAAACATGAGGAACAGGAGAACACGAGAACAGGAGAACAGGAGAACACGAGAACAGGAGAACATGAGAACACGAGAACAGGAGAACACGAGAACAGGAGAACAGGAGAACAGGAGAACAGGAGAACAGGAGAACACGAGAACAGGAGAACAGGAGAACACGAGAACAGGAGAACACGAGAACACGAAAACATGAGGAACAGGAGAACACGAGAACAGGAGAACAGGAGAACAGGAGGAACAGGAGAACACGAGAACAGGAGAACACGAAAACATGAGGAACAGGAGAACACGAGAACATGAGAACATGAGAACAGGAGAACACGAGAACAGGAGAACAGGAGAACACGAGAACAGGAGAACACGAAAACATGAGGAACAGGAGAACACGAGAACAGGAGAACAGGAGAACAGGAAAACACGAGAACAGGAGAACATGAGAACACGAGAACAGGAGAACACGAGAACAGGAGAACAGGAGAACAGGAGAACAGGAGAACAGGAGAACACGAGAACAGGAGAACACGAGAACAGGAGAACACGAGAACACGAAAACATGAGGAACAGGAGAACACGAGAACAGGAGAACAGGAGAACAGGAGAACAGGAGGAACAGGAGAACACGAGAACAGGAGAACAGGAGAACACGAGAACAGGAGAACATGAGAACATGAGAACATGAAAACATGAGGAAACACTCAGGAAACACTCGGGAAACACTCCGGAAACACTCAGGAAACACTCGGGAAACACTCCGGAAACACTCAGGAAACACTCCGGAAACACTCCGGAAACACTCCGGAAACACTCACCTTCTCCTTATTTGGCGTTTCCTGAGTCCTGGGGCACTTCCTGTCTGCGGGTGAACTCCCAGGATGCTGCGGGGCCCGGAGCTCAGCCACAGGGACCAGAGGGTTCGGAGGGTTCGGAGGGTTCGGAGGGTTCGGAGGGTTCGGAGGGCGGAGTGAGGGCGGTGTGAGGAGGCGCGGTGGCGTGAGGAGGCACGGTGTGCTCCCGTCTATAAAGGAGGAACACTTCACTAAAACACAATGAACAGACTCAGAACACGAGGTGAGGAGGAGATGAGGAGGAGATGAGGAGGAGGTGAGGAGGTGAGGAGGTGAGGAGGAGGTCAGGAGGAGGTGAGGAGGAGGTCAGGAGGAGGTGAGGAGGTCAGGAGGAGGTGAGAAGGAGGTGAGGAGGTCAGGAGGAGGTGAGGAGGAGGTCAGGAGGAGGCGAGGAGGAGGTCAGGAGGAGGTGAGGAGGTCAGGAGGAGGTGAGGAGGAGGTGAGGAGGAGATGAGGAGGAGGTCAGGAGGAGCTGATGTAAATGAGAATATGTAAATGAGCCCATGTAAATGAGAATATGTAAATGAGCCCAGGTAAATGAGAATATGTAAATGAGCCCAGGTAAATGAGCCCATGTAAATGAGAATATGTAAATGAGCCCATGTAAATGAGCCCATGTAAATGAGAATATGTAAATGAGCCCAGGTAAATGAGCCCAGGTAAATGAGAATATGTAAATGAGCTGATGTGTCTGACCTGACAGAGACGAGTTTTTTGAAGAATTTAAACTTTTGTCATTTTTCACATCGACTGAAGAGGCTGAAGAGAAGAGACGGTCTGAGGCTCGTTTGGGACGCCACCTGCAGAACATACAGAACATACACAGAACACGCACAGAACACGCACAGAACACAGAACACAGAACACGCACAGAACACACAACACAGAACACACACAGAACACACAACACACAACACACACAGAACACAGAACACAGAACACACACAGAACACACACAACACACAGAGAACACAGAACACACACAGAACATACAGAACGAAAGTTACGTATGTAACTACGGTTCTATTTCATCCCTCCTGACCACCAGAGGGCGGTGCTGAAAGCACTGAATGTTCCTTCGCACATGTGCAGTTCGAGTAGTAATACCAAATGAGTCACACCTGTGGCCCAGGATGAGGCCCCGCAGGTGACACAGTCCCCGTCATCCGTGACTCTGTTCCTACAGAATCTTCTGGCGGAACCGCAAGGATCCTGAGTGACAGAGTATCTCTGGCGGTCATCTGGGATTCATAGAACCGTAGTTACATAAGTAACTTTTGTTCTATTTCATCCCTCCTGACCGCCAGAGGGCGCTGCTGAAAGCACTGAATGACTAATACCAGCTATGTCACGAAGAATCCTGAGCACATACCTCACTGAGAAGAGCCCAAAGATTCTTGAAGAACCACACCAAGAGGGTGAGGAGAAACCACCGACGTTTTAGAATCTGGCAAATGTGCCTGGTGAAGCCCAAGATGCAGCAGCACAGATGGTTTCCAAAGGGACGCCTCTCATAGCCGCCCATGAAGTGGAGAAGCCCCGAGTAGAATGGGACCTCACATCAGATGGAGGGTTGGGGACCTCACATCAGATGGAGGGTTGGGGACCTCACATCAGATGGAGGGTTGGGGGCCTCACATCAGATGGAGGGTTGGGGGCCTCACATCAGATGGAGGGTTGGGGGCCTCACATCAGATGGAGGGTTGGGGGCCTCACATCAGATGGAGGGTTGGGGGCCTCACATCAGATGGAGGGTTGGGGACCTCACATCAGATGGAGGGTTGGGGACCTCACATCAGATGGAGGGTTGCGGCCTGCAACCCTGTAGGCCTGGTGAATAGTATCAACAACCCAGTGTGAGAGGCGCTGTCTGGAAAGAGGACAGTCCTTTTTAGCACCACCATAACACAGGAACAGCTGGTCTGAGCGCCTCATACCTGCTGTGGCTGCTTCCAGTGCAGCACCGGGCATAACAACTGCAGCCTGTCTCTGCCCTCTCCAAGCGGAGGATCAAACCGAGCCAGACTCAAAGGCTCATTACAGCGAGGGCGTGACAACACCTTCGGTAGAAATGCCGCGTTCGGCCACAGGGTAACACCAGAACCACCTGGACTCCACCGGAGACAGGAAGGGCTAACAGAAAGGGCATGCAACTCACTGACCCGTTTCGCCAACACAATAGCCAATAAAAATGCAGTCTTACACGAAAGCCACTTGAGGCCCGCTCGTGCCAGAGGCTCAAATGGAGGGCCGCACAGAGACTCCAGGACCAGTGACAAGTCCCACACTGGAGCTCGTGGTGGTGTTGGTGGGCGCAACCTGCAGGCACTCCGTAGAAAAAGAGAAACCAAATTATGGCCCCCAACTGTACAGGTTCCAATCAAACCATGATGACAGGATATAGCAGCAACATACACCTTAAGAGTGGAGGGAGACCGTCCATTGTCCAGGAAAGACTGGAGGAACTCCAGGATAACAGGCACTGAACAAGACACAGGATCCTCACCGCGGGCAGAGCACCAGAGAGAAAACAACTCCCACCTGTTCTTGTATTGCTGACGAGTGGAGGCCGCTCTGGCATTCAAAAGTGTTTGGCGAACAGAATCGGTGACACCGATCAGCTGCAGCTCAGGCCCGCCAATGGCCACACCCACAGTTGGAGGTGTTGAGGATTGGGATGCCATATTTGACCCCCCAACTGAGACAGAAGGTCTCTCCTGGCTGGGGGACGCCATGGGGGACTGCGACAGACTGTACAGCAACGGAAACCATGGTCTTGCTGGCCAGTGTGGAGCAATCAGCAACAGTCTGTGGCCTTCCCGGAGAACTCTCTGTAGGGTCGGCCAAATCAGAGGAATAGGAGCGAAAGCATAGAGAATGCACTGGGGCCAAGTGTGTGCCAGTGCATCTTGTCCCAGAGAACCTGGCTCCTTCGTGAGGGAGAACCATAGGGGACAGTGAGTCGACTCCTGTGAAGCAAACAGATCCACTTCTGCCCTCCCAAATATGCTCCAGATCCTGCGCACCTCCTCTGGGTGGAGACATTCCCCTGGAGGTGGTCGCTTTCGAGAAAGACAGTCCGCCACTTGATTGCCTTCTTTCGGTAAGTACGCTGCTCGCAGTGTAGACAGACGAGTAGCAGCCCATAGTAACAGGTCTTGGGACACCCTGAGAAGTCGTGCTGATCTGATGCCCCCTTGATGGTTGATGTGATAGACGGTCGAAGTGTTGTCTGACCGAATTAGAACATGTTTTCCTCTTAGGTGTGACAGAAAACTCCTGAGAGCCAAATGGACAGCCCGTAACTCCAACACATTTATGTGGTCTAAACGATCTCTCTCTGTGAGGCAGGCGTCTGTGGTGACCACCTCCCTGCGACACACCACAAGACCCATGGGGACCCCCCGTGACAAATAGCTCCTGTCCCTCCATGGGGACAGTGCACGGGAGCACTGCCAAGTCACCCTGAGCATCCGTCGACGGTGACGTGTGGTATCCAGATGAAAACTGTTCAGCCACCTTTGCAGCGGACGCAGTGACAGAAGGCCGAGAGGCACAACTCGTGTCACAGAAGTCAGCTTTCCCACGAGCTGAAGAAAGGTGACAAAGGGGTGCAGGCTGCCCAGTCTGAAACGAGAGACCAAAGCCTGAATATCGTCTAGGCGACGAAGGGATGGGCGAGCTTTCATTGTCAGTGTGTCCAAATCCAGACCCAGAAAAGTTGTCTGAGATGGAGTCAGGTTGCTCTTCTCCATATTCACTGTGAAGCCTAGCTGGGCCATGTGCAAGTAGACGATCGGTGTCCTGCTTCACACGTGCTCTGGATGGAGCACAAATCAGCCAATCGTCCAGGTATGGCAATATCTTCAGGCCCGTGGCCTGCAAAGGAGCAAGGGCTGCCTTCACACATCGAGTGAACACCCTCAGAGAGAGGGAGAGCCCAAACGGGAGAACCCGGAACTGCCAATGGCAGCCTCGATAGGCAAACCTGAGAAATCTCCGGTGTTGTGGTGCAATGGGCACATGAAAGTAAGCGTCTTTGGAGGTCTACAGACGTGAACCATTCCCCCACTGCGAGGGTTTGAAGAACCTCTGCTGTGGTCAGCATGTGGAATGGCAAGACCTTCATGAAACGATTGAGTCCTCGTAGATCTAAAATGGGTTGAAATCCGCCCGTCTTCTTGGGTACTATGAAATACGTGGAATAGTAGCCCCTGGGCTGCAGCAGGGGATCTACTGCTTCAATTGCCCCTTTGGTCAGGAGGGCAGACAGTTCCTGATCCAGTTCTTGAGCTTTTGCCGGGTCGTTGATTATAGTCATCTTGACCCGGCCTGGCGTGTGTGGCCAGCGTCGTAACTGCAGCCGGTATCCATGAGTCAACGTGGCAACCACCCATGGATCCGACGCATGAGCAGCCCAATAACTGAGCTGCTGATGGGAGAAGTATCCGACGGCCAGCCTCAAAGTTTCAATTCCTCGCCCCACGGCCCTTAGGGGCCCTGAGGGGGCGGCGGCCTGTGTCTGCAGCTCTAGGCTGCCGCGATTGTTGGCGAGGGTCATTATGAAAAACCCTGCCAGGCCTGCCTCGAGGAAAGCGTCCATCAGCAGACCAATCCCGCGGGGGTGGCTGAGCACTGGGGCCAGCAGTCGCGCACCTTGGTTGCCGAGGAGGGGGCATAGCTCGGTTGAGGGCAGAAAGTTGCTGCCTCGTCTGTCGAGCACGGACAGTCCGTTCTAATGCCTCCAGGGCAGCTGAACCAAACAACTGCCCTGGTTCCACAGGTACACCACGGAGGGTCCACGCCTCTGTCAGTGGAGATTGAGCAAGCCAAATCTGCCGGCGAGCCTGAACCAGAAAAAACATAACGCGTCCAAGCTCCCTAGTCATCAATGCAAAAGCCTGCAGTGCCGCATCACTAAAATGAGCAGCCACTGCAGCACCCTCCCCCTCCTGGAGGCAGGCAGAGAGGACAAACAGTACATACGTCAAAGAATTGCCCAGAAGACCCACCCACACACCGGAGTTGTATGCCTTACAGATGAAGTCATCTGTCACACGGCACTGGGGTCTTGGACACCTGACATCTTGGCGCAGCGCTTCCTCAGGTGAAACAATAAGAGAAGCCACAGCCGGCTCAACAGCAGCATGCAATCCAGACCAGCTGTTGTCTCACTGTGCATAGCAGCCAAAATCCGACCATCTGATGAGAGCCTGGAGAAAGCACTCGGATCCCTCCAACAGACATGCAACTCTCTGAGATACTCCACAGAGGGAGGTACAGCAAAGGGCGTAGGAGGACGCCCACGTCTAAAGAAAGCACTACCCAAATCGGGCTAATCGATGTCCTTTCTCAAACCCAAATCGATGTCCTTTCTCCGCCAGAGAAAGGACATCGTCCTCCGGGGTCAGAACAGGCACTGATTGGAAAGACGTCCCAGCCTCTGAAGCAGGTGGTTCCATATGAGGAGCCTGCAACAACGACTTCATCGCTTCAAGTTCTGCCGACAACTGCTCCACTTTAGATGCAAGACCTCGATCAGATCGGGACTTCTTTTTAAGCGGAGCCCTTGAAACAGTAGATTCAGGAAGGCGTTTTGAGCACCTAGGAGGGGGCAACAGTACCTGCCCTGACGGTGGGAGAGCTTCACCATCTGTGGGGCTTAACTTTGCCAGTCTTGCCACCCTGACAGCATGTGGCACATAACTGCAGTTCATGCATGGATTATCTGACAATGTCTCCGTCAAGTGGTCAGGGCCGAGGCACATCGGGCAAAGGTCGTGGCCATCGTCAACCTGTAGTGTGGATCCACAGGCCACACAACAATGACAGCCGTCCATCAATCTGGTGCGATCAGTGAGCACAACCAGTATAAACAGAGAGAACCAGACAGCGGTCTAGTGGTAAACAGAAAACCAAGGCGGGAGAGGGGGCGCGAACACAGCCTTCACCGACCAAGGTATAGTTCACAATGAGAAGGTCTGCTAATTATGACAAGCAGTGTCAGGTTTGCAAAGCCAAAACTGGGAGAGGGGGCGCGAACACAGCCTTCACCAATTAGGGCCAGAAAACCAAAATAACCGGCAGCAACAGGCACGGTAAACTTACGGGAGAGGGCGCGGGAACACAGCCTTCACCGAAAGGACGAACGCAAACCAAAGCAACTAACAGCGTTAGCGATTATTGACTTTGACAGTAAACAATAGACAGTAATACTACGGGAGAGGGAGCGTGAACGCAGCCTTCACCGAAAGAACAAATACAAAACCAAAAACCGCTAACAACGTTAGCGATAGCACAATGAGAATAGATTAATAACTCAAATGCCAATTGACGCTACCGTCACAAAACAAAGGCTTAATTAAGGATAGAAACCGGTACCGTCAATCCTCCAGCAAAGTGTAGCCTGTCGCAGCCCTCGGAGGGCGAAAACCGCTGCTCCGACCGAAGAAAGGGCTTCAGCAACAGAAAGCTCTTGAGCTATGGCTAATGCCATGCAGATCGAACCGCACGCGAGGAGAAATGAGGAACAGAGTCACGGATGACGGGGACTGTGTCACCTCCGGGGCGTCATCCAGGGCCACAGGTGTGACTCATTTGGTATTACTACTCGAACTGCACATGTGCGAAGGAACATTCAGTGCTTTCAGCACCGCCCTCTGGTGGTCAGGAGGGATGAAATAGAACACACAGAACACACAGAATCATCAGTATTAGTAGTGACTTTTCTCATTTGTAGCCCAAGTGAACTCAGGACTGACCCGTTAGGAAAAGTCTCGGCTGCTTTGGGTCCGACTCTGGGTCTGAGGCAGATTTTCAGAGAGTTTGTTTCCCTGGAAAAGGAAAAAATCAAATTTAACTGACATAAACATCTTGTGATGATTTAGACAGAGACCCCAGACTGACCTGTTTGAGCTGCTCCCACCGACACGGCAGTTTCTGAACGAGGAAAAGCTCTGAAACACAAAAATGCCACCTTAATCTGTTTTTATACTGATAATACCACCTTAAATCTGTTTTTATACTGATAATACCACCTTAAACATGTTTATATCCTCAGAATACCACCTTAAACATGTTTATATCCTCAGAATACCACCTTAAACATGTTTATATCCACAGAATACCACCTTAAATCTGTTTTTATACTGATAATACCACCATAAACATGTTTATATCCTCAGAACACCACCTTAAACATGTTTATATCCTCAGAACACCACCTTAAACATGTTTATATCCTCAGAATACCACCTTAAACATGTTTATATCCTCAGAATACCACCTTAAACATGTTTATATCCTCAGAATACCACCTTAAACATGTTTATATCCTCAGAATACCACCTTAAACATGTTTATATCCTCAGAATACCACCTTAAACATGTTTATATCCTCAGAATACCACCTTAAATCTGTTTTTATACTGATAATACCACCTTAAATATGTTCATATTCTCAGAATACCACCTTAAACATGTTTATATCCTCAGAATACCACCTTAAATCTGTTTTTATACTGATAATACCACCTTAAATATGTTCATATCCTCAGAATACCACCTTAAACATGTTCATATCCTCAGAATACCACCTTAAACATGGAGCTGTGAGGAGGTGTGAGGAGGTGTGAGGAGGTGTGAGGAGCTGTGAGGAGGTGTGAGGAGGTGTGAGGTGTGAGGAGGTGTGAGGAGGTGTGAGGAGGTGTGAGGAGGTGTGAGGAGCTGTGAGGAGGTGTGAGGAGGTGTGAGGAGCTGTGAGGAGGTGTGAGGAGCTGTGAGGAGCTGTGAGGAGGTGTGAGGAGGTGTGAGGAGCTGTGAGGAGGTGTGAGGAGGTGTGAGGAGGTGTGAGGAGCTGTGAGGAGCTGTGAGGAGCTGTGAGGAGCTGTGAGCGGAGCTGTGAGGAGCTGTGAGGAGCTGTGAGGAGCTGTGAGGAGGTGTGAGGAGGTGTGAGGAGGTGTGAGGAGCTGTGAGGAGGTGTGAGGAGGTGTGAGGAGCTGTGAGGAGGTGTGAGGAGCTGTGAGGAGCTGTGAGGAGGTGTGAGGAGGTGTGAGGAGCTGTGAGGAGGTGTGAGGAGCTGTGAGGAGGTGTGAGGAGCTGTGAGGAGCTGTGAGGAGGTGTGAGGAGCTGTGAGGAGCTGTGAGGAGCTGTGAGGAGCTGTGAGGAGGTGTGAGGAGGTGTGAGGAGGTGTGAGGAGCTGTGAGGAGCTGTGAGGAGCTGTGAGGAGGTGTGAGGAGCTGTGAGGAGCTGTGAGGAGGTGTGAGGAGGTGTGAGGAGCTGTGAGGAGCTGTGAGGAGCTGTGAGGAGCTGTGAGGAGGTGTGAGGAGCTGTGAGGAGCTGTGAGGAGGTGTGAGGAGCTGTGAGGAGCGTGTAAAGTTTCCACCTTAAGACTGTGAGCGTCGCCCTGGAGTCTGGACAGAGGAGACGTCATCTGCACCGAGTCCGAGTCCGAGGGAATTCTGCGCGGAATCTTAAACCGGAACGACATCCTGGACCTGAGCACACGAGAGACCAGAACACACGTGAGACCAGAACAGACGTGAGACCAGAACACACAAGAAACCAGAACACACGTGAGACCAGAACACACGTGAGACCTGGGCACACGTGAGACCTGAACACACGTGAGACCTGAACACACAAGAAACCAGAACACACGTGAGACCAGAACACACGAGAGACCAGAACACACGTGAGACCTGGGCACACGTGAGACCTGAACACACGTGAGACCTGAACACACAAGAAACCAGAACACACGAGAGACCAGAACACACGTGAGACCTGGGCACACGTGAGACCTGAACACACGTGAGACCTGAACACACGAGAGACCAGAACACACGTGAGACCAGAACACACGTGAGACCTGAACACACACGAGACCAGAACACACGTGAGACCTGGGCACACGTGAGACCTGAACACACGTGAGACCAGAACACACGTGAGACCTGAACACACAAGAAACCAGAACACACGTGAGACCTGGGCACACGTGAGACCTGAACACACACGAGACCAGAACACACGTGAGACCAGAACACACAAGAGACCAGAACACACGTGAGACCAGAACACACGTGAGACCTGAACACACACGAGACCAGAACACACGAGAGACCAGAACACACGAGAGCCCAGAACACACGTGAGACCTGGGCACACGTGAGACCTGAACACACACAAGACCAGAACACACGTGAGACCAGAACACACGTGAGACCTGGGCACACGTGACACCTGAACACACACGAGACCAGAACACACGTGAGACCTGAGCACACACGAGACCAGAACACACGAGAGACCAGAACACACGTGAGACCAGAACACACAAGAGACCAGAACACACGTGAGACCTGAACACACAAGAAACCAGAACACACGAGAGACCAGAACACACGAGAGCCCAGAACACACGTGAGACCTGGGCACACGTGAGACCTGAACACACACAAGACCAGAACACACGTGAGACCAGAACACACGTGAGACCTGGGCACACGTGAGACCTGAGCACACACGAGACCAGAACACACGTGAGACCAGAACACACGTGAGACCAGAACACACGTGAGACCAGAACACACACGAGACCAGAACACACGTGAGACCTGAACACACATGAGACCTGAACACACGTGACCAGAAAACACGTGAGACCAGAACACACAAGAGACCAGAACACACGTGAGACCTGAACACACAAGAAACCAGAACACACGAGAGACCTGAACACACAAGAGACCTGAACACACAAGAGACCAGAACACACAAGAGACCAGAACACACAAGAGACCTGGGCACACGTGAGACCTGAACACACAAGAGACCAGAACACACGAGAGACCAGAACACACAAGAGACCAGAACACATGTGAGACCAGAACACACGTGAGACCAGAACACACGAGAGACCAGAACACACGAGAGACCAGAACACACGTGAGACCAGAACACACGTGAGACCAGAACACACGTGAGACCAGAACACACGTGAGACCTGAACACACAAGAGACCAGAACACACAAGAGACCTGAACACACAAGAGACCAGAACACACGTGAGACCAGAACACACAAGAGACCAGAACACACAAGAGACCTGAACACACAAGAGACCAGAACACACGTGAGACCAGAACACACAAGAGACCAGAACACACGTGAGACCTGGGCACACGTGAGACCTGGGCACACGTGAGACCAGAACACACGTGAGACCAGAACACACGTGAGACCAGAACACACGTGAGACCTGAACACACAAGAGACCAGAACACACAAGAGACCTGAACACACAAGAGACCAGAACACACGTGAGACCTGAACACACAAGAGACCTGAACACACAAGAGACCTGAACACACAAGAGACCAGAACACACGTGAGACCAGAACACACAAGAGACCAGAACACACGTGAGACCTGGGCACACGTGAGACCTGGGCACACGTGAGACCAGAACACACGTGAGACCAGAACACACGTGAGACCAGAACACACGTGAGACCAGAACACACGTGAGACCAGAACACACAAGAGACCAGAACACACAAGAGACCAGAACACACAAGAGACCTGAACACACAAGAGACCAGAACACACGTGAGACCAGAACACACGTGAGACCTGAACACACAAGAGACCAGAACACACAAGAGACCTGAACACACAAGAGACCTGAACACACAAGAGACCAGAACACACGTGAGACCAGAACACACAAGAGACCAGAACACACGTGAGACCTGGGCACACGTGAGACCAGAACACACGTGAGACCAGAACACACGTGAGACCAGAACACACGTGAGACCAGAACACACAAGAGACCAGAACACACAAGAGACCAGAACACACGTGAGACCTGAACACACAAGAGACCAGAACACACGTGAGACCAGAACACACAAGAGACCTGAACACACAAGAGACCTGAACACACAAGAGACCAGAACACACGTGAGACCAGAACACACAAGAGACCAGAACACACGTGAGACCTGGGCACACGTGAGACCAGAACACACGTGAGACCAGAACACACGTGAGACCAGAACACACGTGAGACCAGAACACACGTGAGACCAGAACACACGTGAGACCAGAACACACAAGAGACCAGAACACACAAGAGACCAGAACACACGTGAGACCTGAACACACAAGAGACCTGAACACACGTGAGACCTGAACACACGTGAGACCTGAACACACAAGAGACCAGAACACACGTGAGACCTGGGCACACGTGAGACCAGAACACACGTGAGACCAGAACACACGTGAGACCAGAACACACGTGAGACCAGAACACACAAGAGACCAGAACACACAAGAGACCAGAACACACGTGAGACCTGAACACACAAGAGACCTGAACACACAAGAGACCAGAACACACGTGAGACCAGAACACACGTGAGACCAGAACACACGTGAGACCTGAACACACAAGAGACCTGAACACACGTGAGACCTGAACACACAAGACACCAGACAAAAGACAAAAAACAGGCACATTTGTTGGATAAAACTGGACAAATCCCTGGTTTTGTATAAATCTGAGGCACATTTGTTGGATAAAACTGGACAAATCCCTGGTTTTGTATAAATCTGAGGCACATTTGTTGGATAAAACTGGACAAATCCCTGGTTTTGTATAAATCTGAGGCACATTTGTTGGATAAAACTGGACAAATCCCTGGTTTTGTATAAATCTGGGGCACATTTGTTGGATAAAACTGGACAAATCCCTGGTTTTGTATAAATCTGAGGCACAGAAGCTCAGGACGGTCCCGGGGAAACTCTAACCGTGATAAAAACCTTCACAAACAGGATTTCAGCAGCTCTTCGGTGTAAACACGCACATATGTGGGTTTGTACAGTCACGTACATTAAATATAATATAAAATAATATAAATATTCCGCTTTATTCTTGGTATTTTACAGAAACATTGAGCGGAGCGCACATATACAGACCTGAGTTAGCTTTAGCACGTATCTCCGGAGATTAAACTCCTTTTATTCCGGTTCCGCCGGATAAAACCTCACGGACTCACGGCTGGACTCATGTTCGGAACGGCCCGGTCCGCTGTCCGCTTCTAACACGTTAAAAACCACATTATTTAAGGTTAAACTGTGCTTTTGTTGGAGATAAAATCACTTTAGCCACGGAGGATCCGGAAGCTACGTCATCGCGCCGTAGAGCGTCATGCTCTACGGCGCGATGACGTCATTGTTTGGCGCTCAGAAAAATGAAAGAATAAAAAAAAAAGATTACAGACATTATTATTTCACTTTATCTTTTATTATAATGTCGTATCATCATTTTCCATTTGTAATAAAGAAGATAAAACATGAGAAAGCAGAAATGTTTTACCTCTTTACCCTGATGTTCCTGCTTCCGCCGCACGGGGCGCCACAGGACCGGCCCGGAACACCGTACAGGGCATCTGACAGGGCATCTGACAGGGCATCTGACAGGGAGGAGGGGCAGGAGGGGCAGGCGGGGCAGGAGGGGCAGGAGGGGCAGGCGGGGCAGGCGGGGCAGGCGGGGCAGGAGGGGCAGGAGGGGCAGGCGGGGCAGGCGGGGCAGGCGGGGCAGGAGGGGCAGGCGGGGCAGGCGCTCCCGGAGTCACACAGAAGTGTGGGGTTAGTCCCATTCACACAGAAGTCCTGGTTTAGTCCTGGTTTAGTCCTGGTTTAGTTCTGGGTCTAAACCGGGTCTAAACCAGGTCTAAACCGGGTTTAAAACCAGGTCTGTAGCAGGTCTAACCCGGGTCTGTAGCAGGTCTAACCCGGGTCTGTAGCAGGTCTAACCCGGGTCTGTAGCAGGTCTAAACCGGGTCTGTAGCAGGTCTAACCCGGGTCTGTAGCAGGTCTAAACCGGGTCTGTAGCAGGTCTAAACCGGGTCTGTAGCAGGTCTAAACCGGGTCTGTAGCAGGTCTAAACCGGGTCTAAACCGGGTCTGTAGCAGGTCTAAACCGGGTCTAACCCGGGTCTAAACCAGGTCTGTAGCAGGTCTAACCCGGGTCTAACCCGGGTCTGTAGCAGGTCCAGACACTGTACAAGAACCAAGTCCAGGACACAGACCAGGAGCCAAGGTGCGGCCCCACCCTCCAGAGGGCCCCGGAGCCCCGGCCCCAGTGACGCTAACGGAGGCACTGCTCTGTCTGTGACGCTAACGGAGGCACTGCTCTGTCTGTGACGCTAACGGAGGCACTGCTCTGTCTGTGACGCTAACGGAGGCACTGCTCTGTCTGTGACGCTAACGGAGGCACTGCTCTGACTGTGACGCTAACGGAGGCACTGCTCTGTCTGTGACGCTAACGGAGGCACTGCTCTGTCTGTGACGCTAACGGAGGCACTGCTCTGTCTGTGACGCTAACGGAGGCACTGCTCTGTCTGTGACGCTAACGGAGGCACTGCTCTGTCTGTGACGCTAACGGAGGCACTGCTCTGTCTGTGACGCTAACGGAGGCACTGCTCTGTCTGTGACGCTAACGGAGGCACTGCTCTGTCTGTGACGCTAACGGAGGCACTGCTCTGACTGTGACGCTAACGGAGGCACTGCTCTGTCTGTGACGCTAACGGAGGCACTGCTCTGTCTGTGACGCTAACGGAGGCACTGCTCTGTCTGTGACGCTAACGGAGGCACTGCTCTGTCTGTGACGCTAACGGAGGCACTGCTCTGACTGTGATGCCAACAGAGGCACTGCTCTGTCTGTGACGCTAACGGAGGCACTGCTCTGTCTGTGACGCTAACGGAGGCACTGCTCTGTCTGTGACGCTAACGGAGGCACTGCTCTGACTGTGACGCTAACAGAGGCACTGCTCTGACTGTGACGCTAACGGAGGCACTGCTCTGTCTGTGACGCTAACGGAGGCACTGCTCTGTCTGTGACGCTAACGGAGGCACTGCTCTGTCTGTGTGTAAAGAGCCTCGTCTGTGGCTGAAGGGCGAGTTTAAAAAAGACTTACAAAAATAATTTAAATACGTTTTTTTTTTTTTTTGTTACTTAATTTTTATTAAGCATTTTATTTCGAACAAGAATAAAAAATAGAAATAAATAATTAAAATGAAATAAAAGAAAAGAAAACCAAGAACAGGCACAGTCTGCAAAACTTGTCTTACATTTAGGTGGTAAGAAAAATATGTATATCTTTTCACATATCTGCACACTTACATACACACATATGCAAACAACTCCACCTGTACACACACGAGCACATACACACCCAGGTCACTCTGGAATATTCTGTTTTATCGTTAAAGATCTGGAGCAGCACTAACCATTAATTAAACTTCACTGTAATATTTGACCCATTTGTCCATCTTGCATAATAAACATGTGCTTGAAGCCTTAGCATATCTGTCAGACGCTCCATTTTATGTGTTTCTGCAATTACATCCCCGAGAGTATGTTTGCGATAAATCATTAGACCTGGTTTAGTTCTGCTTTAGACCTGGTTTAGTTCTGCTTTAGTCCTGGTTTAGTTCGGCTTTAGACCTGGTTTAGTTCTGCTTTAGACCTGGTTTAGTCCTGGTTTAGTCCTGGTTTAGTCCTGGTTTAGTTCTGCTTTAGACCTGGTTTAGTTCTGCTTTAGACCTGGTTTAGACCTGGTTTAGTCCTGGTTTAGTCCTGGTTTAGTTCTGCTTTAGACCTGGTTTAGTTCTGCTTTAGACCTGGTTTAGACCTGGTTTAGTTCTGCTTTAGACCTGGTTTAGTTCTGCTTTAGACCTGGTTTAGTTCTGCTTTAGACCTGGTTTAGTCCTGGTTTAGTCCTGGTTTAGTTCTGCTTTAGACCTGGTTTAGTTCTGCTTTAGACCTGGTTTAGTCCTGGTTTAGACATGGTTTAGTCCTGGTTTAGTCCTGGTTTAGTTCTGCTTTAGACCTGGTTTAGTCCTGGTTTAGTCCTGGTTTAGTTCTGGTTTAGACCTGGTTTAGTCCTGGTTTAGTCCTGGTTTAGTTCTGCTTTAGACCTGGTTTAGTCCTGGTTTAGACATGGTTTAGTCCTGGTTTAGTTCTGCTTTAGACCTGGTTTAGTCCTGGTTTAGTCCTGGTTTAGTTCTGCTTTAGACCTGGTTTAGACCTGGTTTAGACCTGGTTTAGTCCTGGTTTAGACATGGTTTAGTCCTGGTTTAGTTCTGCTTTAGACCTGGTTTAGTCCTGGTTTAGTCCTGGTTTAGTTCTGCTTTAGACCTGGTTTAGTCCTGGTTTAGTCCTGGTTTAGTTCTGCTTTAGACCTGGTTTAGTTCTGCTTTAGACCTGGTTTAGACCTGGTTTAGTTCTGCTTTAGACCTGGTTTAGTTCTGCTTTAGACCTGGTTTAGTTCTGCTTTAGACCTGGTTTAGTCCTGGTTTAGACCTGGTTTAGTTCTGCTTTAGACCTGGTTTAGTTCTGCTTTAGACCTGGTTTAGTCCTGGTTTAGACATGGTTTAGACCTGGTTTAGTCCTGGTTTAGTCCTGGTTTAATCCTGGTTTAGTTCTGCTTTAGACCTGGTTTAGTCCTGGTTTAGACATGGTTTAGTCCTGGTTTAGTTCTGCTTTAGACCTGGTTTAGTCCTGGTTTAGTCCTGGTTTAGTTCTGCTTTAGACCTGGTTTAGTTCTGCTTTAGACCTGGTTTAGTCCTGGTTTAGACATGGTTTAGTCCTGGTTTAGACCTGGTTTAGTCCTGGTTTAGTCCTGGTTTAGACCTGGTTTAGTCCTGGTTTAGTCCTGGTTTAGACCTGGTTTAGTCCTGGTTTAGACATGGTTTAGTCCTGGTTTAGTTCTGCTTTAGACCTGGTTTAGTCCTGGTTTAGTCCTGGTTTAGTCCTGGTTTAGACCTGGTTTAGTCCTGGTTTAGTCCTGGTTTAGTCCTGGTTTAGTCCTGGTTTAGTCCTGGTTTAGACCTGGTTTAGTCCTGGTTTAGACATGGTTTAGTCCTGGTTTAGTCCTGGTTTAGTTCTGGTTTAGTCCTGGTTTAGTCCTGGTTTAGTCCTGGTTTAGTCCTGGTTTAGTCCTGGTTTAGTCCTGGTTTAGACCTGGTTTAGTCCTGGTTTAGTCCTGGTTTAGTCCTGGTTCAGTCCTGGTTTAGACCTGGTTTAGTCCTGGTTTAGTCCTGGTTTAGTTCTGCTTTAGACCTGGTTTAGTCCTGGTTTAGTCCTGGTTTAGTCCTGGTTTAGTTCTGCTTTAGACCTGGTTTAGTCCTGGTTTAGTCCTGGTTTAGTCCTGGTTTAGTCCTGGTTTAGTTCTGGTTTAGTTCTGGTTTAGACCTGGTTTAGTCCTGGTTTAGTTCTGCTTTAGACCTGGTTTAGTTCTGCTTTAGACCTGGTTTAGTCCTGGTTTAGACCTGGTTTAGTTCTGCTTTAGACCTGGTTTAGTCCTGGTTTAGTCCTGGTTTAGTTCTGCTTTAGACCTGGTTTAGTCCTGGTTTACACATGGTTTAGTCCTGGTTTAGTCCTGGTTTAGTCCTGGTTTAGTCCTGGTTTAGTTCTGGTTTAGACCTGGTTTAGTCCTGGTTTAGTTCTGCTTTAGACCTGGTTTAGTTCTGCTTTAGACCTGGTTTAGTCCTGGTTTAGTCCTGGTTTAGTTCTGCTTTAGACCTGGTTTAGTCCTGGTTTAGTCCTGGTTTAGTTCTGCTTTAGACCTGGTTTAGTCCTGGTTTAGACATGGTTTAGACCTGGTTTAGTCCTGGTTTACACATGGTTTAGTCCTGGTTTAGTTCTGCTTTAGACCTGGTTTAGTCCTGGTTTAGTCCTGGTTTAGTCCTGGTTTAGACCTGGTTTAGTCCTGGTTTAGTCCTGGTTTAGTCCTGGTTTAGTCCTGGTTTAGACCTGGTTTAGTCCTGGTTTAGACATGGTTTAGTCCTGGTTTAGTTCTGCTTTAGACCTGGTTTAGTCCTGGTTTAGTCCTGGTTTAGTCCTGGTTTAGTCCTGGTTTAGTTCTGCTTTAGACCTGGTTTAGTCCTGGTTTAGTCCTGGTTTAGTCCTGGTTTAGTCCTGGTTTAGTCCTGGTTTAGTCCTGGTTTAGTTCTGCTTTAGACCTGGTTTAGTCCTGGTTTAGTCCTGGTTTAGTCCTGGTTTAGTTCTGCTTTAGACCTGGTTTAGTCCTGGTTTAGTCCTGGTTTAGTCCTGGTTTAGTCCTGGTTTAGTTCTGCTTTAGACCTGGTTTAGTCCTGGTTTAGTCCTGGTTTAGTTCTGCTTTAGACCTGGTTTAGTCCTGGTTTAGTCCTGGTTTAGTCCTGGTTTAGTCCTGGTTTAGACCTGGTTTAGACCTGGTTTAGTCCTGGTTTAGTCCTGGTTTAGACCTGGTTTAGTCCTGGTTTAGTCCTGGTTCAGTCCTGGTTTAGACCTGGTTTAGTCCTGGTTTAGTCCTGGTTTAGTCCTGGTTTAGTCCTGGTTTAGTCCTGGTTTAGTCCTGGTTTAGACCTGGTTTAGTCCTGGTTTAGTCCTGGTTCAGTCCTGGTTTAGTCCTGGTTTAGTCCTGGTTTAGTCCTGGTTTAGTCCTGGTTTAGTCCTGGTTTAGTCCTGGTTTAGTTCTGCTTTAGACCTGGTTTAGTCCTGGTTTAGTCCTGGTTTAGTCCTGGTTTAGTCCTGGTTTAGACCTGGTTTAGACCTGGTTTAGTCCTGGTTTAGTCCTGGTTTAGACCTGGTTTAGACCTGGTTTAGTCCTGGTTTAGTCCTGGTTCAGTCCTGGTTTAGACCTGGTTTAGTCCTGGTTTAGTCCTGGTTTAGTCCTGGTTTAGTCCTGGTTTAGACCTGGTTTAGTCCTGGTTTAGTCCTGGTTCAGTCCTGGTTTAGTCCTGGTTTAGTCCTGGTTTAGTCCTGGTTTAGACCTGGTTTAGTTCTGCTTTAGACCTGGTTTAGTCCTGGTTTAGTCCTGGTTCAGTCCTGGTTTAGTCCTGGTTTAGTCCTGGTTTAGTCCTGGTTTAGTCCTGGTTTAGTCCTGGTTTAGACCTGGTTTAGTCCTGGTTTAGTCCTGGTTCAGTCCTGGTTTAGTCCTGGTTTAGTCCTGGTTTAGTCCTGGTTTAGTCCTGGTTTAGTCCTGGTTTAGACCTGGTTTAGTCCTGGTTTAGTCCTGGTTCAGTCCTGGTTCAGTCCTGGTTTAGTCCTGGTTTAGTCCTGGTTTAGTCCTGGTTTAGTCCTGGTTTAGACCTGGTTTAGACCTGGTTTAGTCCTGGTTTAGTCCTGGTTCAGTCCTGGTTTAGACCTGGTTTAGTCCTGGTTTAGTCCTGGTTCAGTCCTGGTTTAGACCTGGTTTAGTCCTGGTTTAGTCCTGGTTTAGTCCTGGTTTAGTCCTGGTTTAGACCTGGTTTAGTCCTGGTTTAGTCCTGGTTCAGTCCTGGTTTAGTCCTGGTTTAGTCCTGGTTTAGTCCTGGTTTAGTCCTGGTTCAGTCCTGGTTCAGTCCTGGTTTAGTCCTGGTTTAGTCCTGGTTTAGTCCTGGTTTAGACCTGGTTTAGTCCTGGTTTAGTCCTGGTTCAGTCCTGGTTTAGTCCTGGTTCAGTCCTGGTTTAGTCCTGGTTCAGTCCTGGTTCAGTCCTGGTTTAGACCTGGTTTAGTCCTGGTTTAGTCCTGGTTTAGTCCTGGTTTAGTCCTGGTTTAGTCCTGGTTTAGACCTGGTTTAGTCCTGGTTTAGTCCTGGTTCAGTCCTGGTTTAGTCCTGGTTTAGTCCTGGTTTAGTCCTGGTTTAGACCTGGTTTAGTTCTGCTTTAGACCTGGTTTAGTCCTGGTTTAGTCCTGGTTCAGTCCTGGTTTAGTCCTGGTTTAGTCCTGGTTTAGTCCTGGTTTAGTCCTGGTTTAGTCCTGGTTTAGACCTGGTTTAGTCCTGGTTTAGTCCTGGTTCAGTCCTGGTTTAGTCCTGGTTTAGTCCTGGTTTAGACCTGGTTTAGTCCTGGTTTAGTCCTGGTTCAGTCCTGGTTTAGTCCTGGTTTAGTCCTGGTTTAGTCCTGGTTTAGTCCTGGTTTAGTCCTGGTTTAGTTCTGCTTTAGACCTGGTTTAGTCCTGGTTTAGTCCTGGTTTAGTCCTGGTTTAGTCCTGGTTTAGACCTGGTTTAGACCTGGTTTAGTCCTGGTTTAGTCCTGGTTTAGACCTGGTTTAGACCTGGTTTAGTCCTGGTTTAGTCCTGGTTCAGTCCTGGTTTAGACCTGGTTTAGTCCTGGTTCAGTCCTGGTTTAGTCCTGGTTCAGTCCTGGTTTAGTCCTGGTTTAGTCCTGGTTTAGTCCTGGTTTAGTCCTGGTTCAGTCCTGGTTTAGTCCTGGTTTAGTCCTGGTTTAGTCCTGGTTTAGTCCTGGTTTAGTCCTGGTTTAGTTCTGCTTTAGACCTGGTTTAGTCCTGGTTTAGTCCTGGTTTAGTCCTGGTTTAGTCCTGGTTTAGTCCTGGTTTAGACCTGGTTTAGTCCTGGTTTAGTCCTGGTTCAGTCCTGGTTTAGACCTGGTTTAGTCCTGGTTTAGTCCTGGTTCAGTCCTGGTTTAGTCCTGGTTTAGTCCTGGTTTAGTCCTGGTTTAGTCCTGGTTTAGTCCTGGTTTAGTCCTGGTTTAGTTCTGCTTTAGACCTGGTTTAGTCCTGGTTTAGTCCTGGTTTAGTCCTGGTGATGTCACTGTGATGTCACGGTGGGTGAATGAGCTGCTGTTCAAAGTCATGGGACCAGTCATGAGTCCAGACCTGGACCCGGACCAAAACAAGACCAGGACTGGGGACTAAACCAGGACTAAACCAAGATCTAAACTAGGACTAACCTAGAACTGAAACTGGGACTAAACAAGGACTAAATCTGAGTAAAAATGGGACTAAATCAGAACAAAAACTGTGAATAAACCAGGTCTAAACTAGGACTGAACCAGTTCTAAACTAGGACTAAACCAGGTCTAAACCAGGACTAAACCAGGACTAAAGCAGGACTAAACCAGGTCTAAACAAGGACTAATCCAGGACTAAAGCAGGACTAAAGCAGGACTAAAGCAGGACTAAAGCAGGACTAAAGCAGGACTAAACCAGGACTAAAGCAGGACTAAAGCAGGACTAAACCAGGACTAAAGCAGGACTAAAGCAGGACTAAAGCAGGACCGGGACTGATGGAGAAGTGGGTCTGTTGGTGCCGTCATGAGACAAAAGACGAGGACAAATCTGAACCAGAGAAAAATGAAGAACTTCACCAAGAACCTTCACCAGAGGTAAGTCCTGGTTTAGACCTGGTTTAGACCTGGTTTAGACCTGGTTTAGTCCTGGTTTAGTCCTGGTTTAGTCCTGGTTTAGTCCTGGTTCAGTCCTGGTTTAGACCTGGTTTAGACCTGGTTTAGTCCTGGTTTAGTCCTGGTTTAGTCCTGGTTTAGTCCTGGTTTAGTCCTGGTTTAGTTCTGGTTTAGTCCTGGTTTAGTCCTGGTTTAGTCCTGGTTTAGTCCTGGTTTAGTCCTGGTTTAGACCTGGTTTAGACCTGGTTTAGACCTGGTTTAGACCTGGTTTAGTCCTGGTTTAGTCCTGGTTTAGTCCTGGTTTAGTTCTGGTTTAGTCCTGGTTTAGTCCTGGTTTAGTTCTGGTTTAGTCCTGGTTTAGACCTGGTTTAGACCTGGTTTAGACCTGGTTTAGACCTGGTTTAGTCCTGGTTTAGTCCTGATTCAGACCTAGTTTAGTCCTGGTTTAGTCCTGGTTTAGTCCTGGTTTAGTCCTGGTTTAGACCTGGTTTAGTCCTGGTTTAGACCTGGTTTAGACCTGGTTTAGACCTGGTTTAGTCCTGGTTTAGTCCTGGTTTAGTCCTGGTTTAGACCTGGTTTAGTCCTGGTTTAGTCCTGGTTTAGTCCTGGTTTAGACCTGGTTTAGTCCTAGTTTAGAACTGGTTCAGTCCTGGTTTAGACCTGGTTTAGTCCTGGTTTAGACCTGGTTTAGACCTGGTTTAGACCTGGTTTAGTCCTGGTTTAGTCCTGGTTTAGTCCTGGTTTAGAACTGGTTCAGTCCTGGTTTAGACCTGGTTTAGACCTGGTTTAGTCTTGGTTTAGACCTGGTTTAGTCCTGGTTAAGTCCTGGTTTGGACTTGATTTAGTCCTAGTTTAGAACTGGTTCAGTCCTGGTTTAGACCTGGTTTAGTCCTGGTTTAGTCCTGGTTAAGTCCTGGTTTAGACTTGATTTAGTCCTGGTTTAGACCTGGTTTAGACCTGGTTTAGTCCTGGTTTAGTCCTGGTTTAGTCCTAGTTTAGTCCTAGTTTAGAACTGGTTCAGTCCTGGTTTAGACCTGGTTTAGTCTTGGTTTAGACCTGGTTTAGTCCTGGTTTAGTCCTGGCTTAGACCTGGTTTAGACCTGGTTTAGTCCTAGTTTAGAACTGGTTCAGTCCTGGTTTAGACCTGGTTTAGTCTTGGTTTAGACCTGGTTTAGTCCTGGTTTAGTCCTGGTTAAGTCCTGGTTTGGACTTGATTTAGTCCTAGTTTAGACCTGGTTTAGTCCTGGTTTAGTCCTGGTTAAGTCCTGGTTTAGACTTGATTTAGTCCTGGTTTAGACCTGGTTTAGTCCTGGTTTAGTCCTGGTTAAGTCCTGGTTTAGACTTGATTTAGTCCTGGTTTAGACCTGGTTCAGTCCTGGTTTAGACCTGGTTTAGTCTTGGTTTAGACCTGGTTTAGTCCTGGTTTAGTCCTGGTTAAGTCCTGGTTTAGACTTGATTTAGTCCTAGTTTAGAACTGGTTCAGTCCTGGTTTAGACCTGGTTTAGTCCTGGTTTAGTCCTGGTTAAGTCCTGGTTTAGACTTGATTTAGTCCTGGTTTAGACCTGGTTTAGACCTGGTTTAGTCCTGGTTTAGTCCTGGTTTAGTCCTAGTTTAGTCCTAGTTTAGAACTGGTTCAGTCCTGGTTTAGACCTGGTTTAGTCTTGGTTTAGACCTGGTTTAGTCCTGGTTTAGTCCTGGCTTAGACCTGGTTTAGACCTGGTTTAGTCCTAGTTTAGAACTGGTTCAGTCCTGGTTTAGACCTGGTTTAGTCTTGGTTTAGACCTGGTTTAGTCCTGGTTTAGTCCTGGTTAAGTCCTGGTTTGGACTTGATTTAGTCCTAGTTTAGACCTGGTTTAGTCCTGGTTTAGTCCTGGTTAAGTCCTGGTTTAGACTTGATTTAGTCCTGGTTTAGACCTGGTTTAGTCCTGGTTTAGTCCTGGTTAAGTCCTGGTTTAGACTTGATTTAGTCCTGGTTTAGACCTGGTTTAGTCTTGGTTTAGACCTGGTTTACCCCGGTCTCTCTCTGGGTCCAGGCCAGTACAGGTTCAGATCCGGATCCAGGTCCAGGTCCAGGTCCGGGCTGGTTCCACAGTTTGCCGCTCAGGAAGTCCAGAGTCCAGAGAGGACGGAGCAACAGTGACCCCTACATGCCCCCAGAGGAACTGCACTACAGCCAGGTGAGCCTGATGCCCTCCCACTGCCCCTGATGCCCTCCCACTGCCCCTGATGCCCTCCCACTGCCCCTGATGCCCTCCTGCTGCCCTCCCTGATGCCCTCCCGCTGCCCCTGATGTCCTCCCACTGCCCCTGATGTCCTCCCACTGCCCCTGATGCCCTCCCACTGCCCCTGATGTCCTCCCACTGCCCCTGATGCCCTCCCACTGCCCCTGATGCCCACCCTGATGCCCTCCCACTGCCCCTGATGCCCTCCCTGATGCCCTCCCTGATGCCCTCCCTGATGCCCTCCCTGATGCCCTCCCACTGCCCCTGATGCCCTCCCTGATGCCCTCCCTGATGCCCTCCCTGATGCCCTCCCTGATGCCCTCCCTGATGCCCTCCCTGATGCCCTCCCTGATGCCCTCCCTGTGGCAGAGGTTCCAGTTCGGGAAGAGTCACTCGTATCTGAGTCTGGAGAAACTGGGAGAAGGATCCTACGCCGAGGTCTACAAGGGGATCAGCAGGTGAGACCGGTCCTGGTTTAGTCCTGGTCCTGGTTTAGTCCTGGTCCTGGTTTAGTCCTGGTCCTGGTCCTGGTCTAGTCCTGGTCCTGGTCCTGGTTTAGTCCTGGTCCTGGTCTGACCCTGGTCTGACCCCGGTCTGACCCCGGTCTGACCCCAGGGTTCACGGGCAGCTGGTGGCTCTGAAGGTGATCCGGACGTCGGTTCAGGAGGGAGTTCCCTTCACGGCCATGAGAGAAGCGTCGCTCCTGAAGAAGCTCAAACACAACAACGTGGTTCTGCTGCACGACATCGTCCAGACGCGACGCACACTCACCCTCGTCTTCGAATACGTCGTGAGACGCTTTCACTTTGTGTGTGTGTGTTCGGAACTCTGGTGTGTGTGTGTGTGTGTGTGTGTGTGTGTGTGTGTGTTCTAAACTCTGGTGTGTGTGTGTGTGTGTGTGTGTTCTAAACTCTGGTGTGTGTGTGTGTGTGTGTGTTCTAAACTCTGGTGTGTGTGTGTGTGTGTGTGTGTGTGTGTGTGTTCTAAACTCTGGTGTGTGTGTGTGTGTGTGTTCTAAACTCTGGTGTGTGTGTGTGTGTGTGTGTGTGTGTGTGTGTGTGTGTGTGTGTTCTAAACTCTGGTGTGTGTGTGTGTGTGTTCTAAACTCTGGTGTGTGTGTGTGTTCTAAACTCTGGTGTGTGTGTGTTCTAAACTCTGGTGTGTGTGTGTGTGTGTGTGTGTGTGTGTGTGTTCTAAACTCTGGTGTGTGTGTGTGTGTGTTCTAAACTCTGGTGTGTGTGTGTGTGTGTTCTAAACTCTGGTGTGTGTGTGTGTGTTCTAAACTCTGGTGTGTGTGTGTGTGTGTGTTCTAAACTCTGGTGTGTGTGTGTGTGTGTGTGTGTGTGTGTGTGTGTGTGTGTGTTCTAAACTCTGGTGTGTGTGTGTGTGTGTGTGTTCTAAACTCTGGTGTGTGTGTGTTCTAAACTCTGGTGTGTGTGTGTGTTCTAAACTCTGATGTGTGTGTGTGTGTGTTCTAAACTCTGGTGTGTGTGTGTGTGTTCTAAACTCTGGTGTGTGTGTGTTCTAAACTCTGGTGTGTGTGTGTGTGTGTGTGTGTTCTAAACTCTGGTGTGTGTGTGTGTGTGTGTTCTAAACTCTGGTGTGTGTGTGTGTGTGTGTGTGTGTTCTAAACTCTGGTGTGTGTGTGTGTGTGTGTGTGTTCTAAACTCTGGTGTGTGTGTGTGTGTGTGTGTGTTCAGCAGACGGATCTGTCCCAGTACATGGAGCAGCACCCGGGAGGACTGCACCAACACAACGTCAGGGTCAGACACACACACACTATACACACACACACTATACACACACTATACACACACACTATACACGCACACACACGTTACACACACTATACACGCACACTACACTACACACACACACACTACACACTACACACACACACACACTATACACACACACTATACACACACACACTATACACACACACTATACACACACACACTATACACACACACACTATACACGCACACTACACACACAGACACACACTATACACACACACTATACACACACACACTATACACACACACACTATACACACACTATACACGCACACTACACACACACACACACACTACACACACACTATACACACACACACTATACACACACACACTACACACACACACACTATACACACACACACTATACACACACACTATACACACACTACACACACACACACTATACACACACACTACACACACACACACTATACACACACACTACACACACTATACACACACACACTATACACACACTACACACACACTATACACACACTATACACACACACACTATACACACACTACACACACACTATACACACACACACTATACACACACTACACACACACTATACACACACACACTATACACACACTACACACACACTATACACACACACTATACACACACACACTATACACACACTACACACACACTATACACACACACACTATACACACACACACTATACACACACTACACACACACTATACACACACTATACACACACACACTATACACACACTACACACACACTATACACACACACACTATACACACACTATACACACACACACTATACACACACTACACACACACTATACACACACACACTATACACACACTACACACACACTATACACACACACTATACACACACACACTATACACACACTACACACACACTATACACACACACACACTATACACACACACACTATACACACACACTATACACACACACACTATACACACACTACACACACACTATACACACTATACACACACTACACACACACTATACACACACTACACACACACTATACACACACACTATACACACACACTATACACACACACTATACACACACACACTATACACACACACACTACACACACACTACACACACACTACGCACACACTATACACACACTACGCACACACTATACACACACACACACACACAGTCATAATAAAATATATTTGCCATATTTAATAAAGCGCATCACTGTTGCTCAAATGCTCGGATAAGGCGCTGTCACGTTAGCATTAGCATGGTAATTAGAACTAGAAGTTCCAATGAGAACAACATTCATTAACAAGAGCACTTCAAAAGACAAGAAACACCTTTCACACAAATTTACTCCCATGGGAATAACGTCTGGACATTTGGCTTTTGATTTCATTTCCTGTCAAAGGCAAGAAAGAAAGAACAAGGCATAAACTCTAGTCAAGACAGTAGGCTAACCGCTCCTTTTTAAATGAATGGGAGCGGCTATGCTAACCGCTCCTATTTAAATGAATGGGAGCGGCTAGGCTAACAGCTCCTATTTAAATGAATGGGAGCGGCTAAGCTAACCGCTCCTATTTAAATGAATGGGAGCGGCTAGGCTAACAGCTCCTATTTAAATGAATGGGAGCGGCTAAGCTAACCGCTCCTATTTAAATGAATGGGAGCGGCTAGGCTAACAGCTCCTTTTTAAATGAATGGGAGCGGCTATGCTAACCGCTCCTATTTAAATGAATGGGAGCGGCTATGCTAACCGCTCCTATTTAAATGAATGGGAGCGGCTATGCTAACCGCTCCTATTTAAATGAATGGGAGCGGCTAGGCTAACAGCTCCTATTTAAATGAATGGGAGCGGCTAGGCTAACAGCTCCTATTTAAATGAATGGGAGCGCCTATGCTAACCGCTCCTTTTTAAATGAATGGGAGCGGCTATGCTAACCGCTCCTATTTAAATGAATGGGAGCGGCTATGCTAACCGCTCCTATTTAAATGAATGGGAGCGGCTAGGCTAACGCTAGCACAAACAAACTTCTGACTCACCTGTTCCATGTTTAGCGCTGCACACATAAGCCCATATGACGGGAAATGGACACGGTAGACGAGGGCTTCTGTGAGTTAGTTAAACCAACGAGTGTTAAGCGAAATTACAACCGATAAAGCATAAAAATAAGCAAAAACTGTCCTGCTGCAGCTCTGCACTGGCGTCCCGCGCTCCTTCCTCGCCTCTGATTGGCTAGAATGGCTCTCCTCTGATTGGCTGTTTCATTTGGCCACGAAAACGTCACGTCACGTTCATCGCTGTTGAACAACGTTTGAATTACTTACATTTATTTTATTTTATTTCATGAACTGAGGTAAGTTGCTCAACAGAGGCCGAGTCAGTTTATCCCCTTCAGATGGTCTGTACACTCACACACTGCACCTCTAAAACACCGAGTCAGTTTATCCCCTTCAGATGGTCTGTACACTCACACACTGCACCTCTAAAACACCGAGTCAGTTTATCCCCTTCAGATGGTCTGTACACTCACACACTGCACCTCTAAAACACCGAGTCAGTTTATCCCCTTCAGATGGTCTGTACCTCACACACTGCACCTCTAAAACACCGAGTCAGTTTATTCCCTTCAGATGGTCTGTACACTCACACACTGCACCTCTAAAACACCGAGTCAGTTTATCCCCTTCAGATGGTCTGTACACTCACACACTGCACCTCTAAAACACCGAGTCAGTTTGTCCCCTTCAGATGGTCTGTACACTCACACACTGCACCTCTAAAACACCGAGTCAGTTTATCCCCTTCAGATGGTCTGTACACTCACACACTGCACCTCTAAAACACCGAGTCAGTTTATCCCCTTCAGATGGTCTGTACACTCACACACTGCACCTCTAAAACACCGAGTCAGTTTATCCCCTTCAGATGGTCTGTACACTCACACACTGCACCTCTAAAACACCGAGTCAGTTTATTCCCTTCAGATGGTCTGTACACTCACACACTGCACCTCTAAAACACCGAGTCAGTTTATCCCCTTCAGATGGTCTGTACACTCACACACTGCACCTCTAAAACACCGAGTCAGTTTATCCCCTTTAGATGGTCTGTACACTCACACACTGCACCTCTAAAACACCGAGTCAGTTTATCCCCTTCAGATGGTCTGTACACTCACACACTGCACCTCTAAAACACCGAGTCAGTTTATCCCCTTCAGATGGTCTGTACACTCACACACTGCACCTCTAAAACACCGAGTCAGTTTATCCCCTTCAGATGGTCTGTACACTCACACACTGCACCTCTAAAACACCGAGTCAGTTTATCCCCTTCAGATGGTCTGTACACTCACACACTGCACCTGTAAAACACCGAGTCAGTTTATCCCCTTCAGATGGTCTGTACACTCACACACTGCACCTCTAAAACACCGAGTCAGTTTATCCCCTTCAGATGGTCTGTACACTCACACACTGCACCTCTAAAACACCGAGTCAGTTTATTCCCTTCAGATGGTCTGTACACTCACACACTGCACCTCTAAAACACCGAGTCAGTTTATTCCCTTCAGATGGTCTGTACACTCACACACTGCACCTCTAAAACACCGAGTCAGTTTATCCCCTCAGATGGTCTGTACACTCACACACTGCACCTCTAAAACACCGAGTCAGTTTAACCCCTTCAGATGGTCTGTACACTCACACACTGCACCTCTAAAACACCGAGTCAGTTTATCCCCTTCAGATGGTCTGTACACTCACACACTGCACCTCTAAAACACCGAGTCAGTTTATTCCCTTCAGATGGTCTGTACACTCACACACTGCACCTCTAAAACACCGAGTCAGTTTATCCCCTTCAGATGGTCTGTACACTCACACACTGCACCTCTAAAACACCGAGTCAGTTTATTCCCTTCAGATGGTCTGTACACTCACACACTGCACCTCTAAAACACCGAGTCAGTTTATCCCCTTCAGATGGTCTGTACACTCACACACTGCACCTCTAAAACACCGAGTCAGTTTAACCCCTTCAGATGGTCTGTACACTCACACACTGCACCTCTAAAACACCGAGTCAGTTTATCCCCTTCAGATGGTCTGTACACTCACACACTGCACCTCTAAAACACCGAGTCAGTTTATTCCCTTCAGATGGTCTGTACACTCACACACTGCACCTCTAAAACACCGAGTCAGTTTATTCCCTTCAGATGGTCTGTACACTCACACACTGCACCTCTAAAACACCGAGTCAGTTTATCCCCTTCAGATGGTCTGTACACTCACACACTGCACCTCTAAAACACCGAGTCAGTTTATCCCCTTCAGATGGTCTGTACACTCACACACTGCACCTCTAAAACACCGAGTCAGTTTATCCCCTTCAGATGGTCTGTACACTCACACACTGCACCTCTAAAACACCGAGTCAGTTTATCCCCTTCAGATGGTCTGTACACTCACACACTGCACCTCTAAAACACCGAGTCAGTTTATCCCCTTCAGATGGTCTGTACCTCACACACTGCACCTCTAAAACACCGAGTCAGTTTAACCCCTTCAGATGGTCTGTACACTCACACACTGCACCTCTAAAACACCGAGTCAGTTTATCCCCTTCAGATGGTCTGTACACTCACACACTGCACCTCTAAGACACCGAGTCAGTTTATCCCCTTCAGATGGTCTGTACACTCACACACTGCACCTCTAAAACACCGAGTCAGTTTATTCCCTTCAGATGGTCTGTACACTCACACACTGCACCTCTAAAACACCGAGTCAGTTTATCCCCTTCAGATGGTCTGTACCTCACACACTGCACCTCTAAAACACCGAGTCAGTTTATCCCCTTCAGATGGTCTGTACACTCACACACTGCACCTCTAAAACACCGAGTCAGTTTATCCCCTTCAGATGGTCTGTACACTCACACACTGCACCTCTAAAACACCGAGTCAGTTTATCCCCTTCAGATGGTCTGTACACTCACACACTGCACCTCTAAAACACCGAGTCAGTTTATCCCCTTCAGATGGTCTGTACCTCACACACTGCACCTCTAAAACACCGAGTCAGTTTATTCCCTTCAGATGGTCTGTACACTCACACACTGCACCTCTAAAACACCGAGTCAGTTTATCCCCTTCAGATGGTCTGTACACTCACACACTGCACCTCTAAAACACCGAGTCAGTTTGTCCCCTTCAGATGGTCTGTACACTCACACACTGCACCTCTAAAACACCGAGTCAGTTTATCCCCTTCAGATGGTCTGTACACTCACACGATCACCCTAAAGAACACCGAGTCAGTTTATACCCTTCAGATGGTCTGTACACTCACACACTGCACCTCTAAAACACCGAGTCAGTTTATTCCCTTCAGATGGTCTGTACACTCACACACTGCACCTCTAAAACACCGAGTCAGTTTATTCCCTTCAGATGGTCTGTACACTCACACACTGCACCTCTAAAACACCGAGTCAGTTTATCCCCTTCAGATGGTCTGTACACTCACACACTGCACCTCTAAAACACCGAGTCAGTTTATCCCCTTCAGATGGTCTGTACACTCACACACTGCACCTCTAAAACACCGAGTCAGTTTATCCCCTTCAGATGGTCTGTACACTCACACACTGCACCTCTAAAACACCGAGTCAGTTTATCCCCTTCAGATGGTCTGTACACTCACACACTGCACCTCTAAAACACCGAGTCAGTTTATTCCCTTCAGATGGTCTGTACACTCACACACTGCACCTCTAAAACACCGAGTCAGTTTATCCCCTTCAGATGGTCTGTACACTCACACACTGCACCTCTAAAACACCGAGTCAGTTTATTCCCTTCAGATGGTCTGTACACTCACACACTGCACCTCTAAAACACCGAGTCAGTTTATCCCCTTCAGATGGTCTGTACACTCACACACTGCACCTCTAAAACACCGAGTCAGTTTATCCCCTTCAGATGGTCTGTACACTCACACACTGCACCTCTAAAACACCGAGTCAGTTTATCCCCTCAGATGGTCTGTACACTCACACACTGCACCTCTAAAACACCGAGTCAGTTTATCCCCTTCAGATGGTCTGTACACTCACACACTGCACCTCTAAAACACCGAGTCAGTTTATCCCCTTCAGATGGTCTGTACACTCACACACTGCACCTCTAAAACACCGAGTCAGTTTGTCCCCTTCAGATGGTCTGTACACTCACACACTGCACCTCTAAAACACCGAGTCAGTTTATCCCCTTCAGATGGTCTGTACCTCACACACTGCACCTCTAAAACACCGAGTCAGTTTATCCCCTTCAGATGGTCTGTACCTCACACACTGCACCTCTAAAACACCGAGTCAGTTTATTCCCTTCAGATGGTCTGTACACTCACACACTGCACCTCTAAAACACAGAGTCAGTTTATCCCCTTCAGATGGTCTGTACACTCACACACTGCACCTCTAAAACACCGAGTCAGTTTATCCCCTTCAGATGGTCTGTACCTCACACACTGCACCTCTAAAACACCGAGTCAGTTTATCCCCTCAGATGGTCTGTACACTCACACACTGCACCTCTAAAACACCGAGTCAGTTTATCCCCTCAGATGGTCTGTACACTCACACACTGCACCTCTAAGACACCGAGTCAGTTTATCCCCTTCAGATGGTCTGTACACTCACACACTGCACCTCTAAGACACCGAGTCAGTTTATCCCCTTCAGATGGTCTGTACACTCACACACTGCACCTCTAAAACACCGAGTCAGTTTATCCCTTCAGATGGTCTGTACACTCACACACTGCACCTCTAAAACACCGAGTCAGTTTATCCCCTTCAGATGGTCTGTACACTCACACACTGCACCTCTAAAACACCGAGTCAGTTTATCCCCTTCAGATGGTCTGTACACTCACACACTGCACCTCTAAAACACCGAGTCAGTTTATCCCCTTCAGATGGTCTGTACACTCACACACTGCACCTCTAAAACACCGAGTCAGTTTATCCCCTTCAGATGGTCTGTACACTCACACACTGCACCTCTAAAACACCGAGTCAGTTTATCCCCTTCAGATGGTCTGTACACTCACACACTGTACCTCTAAAACACCGAGTCAGTTTATCCCCTTCAGATGGTCTGTACACTCACACACTGCACCTCTAAAACACCGAGTCAGTTTATCCCCTTCAGATGGTCTGTACACTCACACACTGCACCTCTAAAACACCGAGTCAGTTTATCCCCTTCAGATGGTCTGTACACTCACACACTGCACCTCTAAAACACCGAGTCAGTTTATCCCCTTCAGATGGTCTGTACACTCACACACTGCACCTCTAAAACACCGAGTCAGTTTATCCCCTTCAGATGGTCTGTACACTCACACACTGCACCTCTAAGACACCGAGTCAGTTTATCCCCTTCAGATGGTCTGTACACTCACACACTGCACCTCTAAAACACCGAGTCAGTTTATCCCCTTCAGATGGTCTGTACCTCACACACTGCACCTCTAAGACACCGAGTCAGTTTATCCCCTTCAGATGGTCTGTACACTCACACACTGCACCTCTAAAACACCGAGTCAGTTTATTCCCTTCAGATGGTCTGTACACTCACACACTGCACCTCTAAAACACCGAGTCAGTTTATCCCCTTCAGATGGTCTGTACACTCACACACTGCACCTCTAAAACACCGAGTCAGTTTATCCCCTTCAGATGGTCTGTACCTCACACACTGCACCTCTAAGACACCGAGTCAGTTTATCCCCTTCAGATGGTCTGTACACTCACACACTGCACCTCTAAGACACCGAGTCAGTTTATCCCCTTCAGATGGTCTGTACCTCACACACTGCACCTCTAAGACACCGAGTCAGTTTATTCCCTTCAGATGGTCTGTACACTCACACACTGCACCTCTAAGACACCGAGTCAGTTTATCCCCTTCAGATGGTCTGTACACTCACACACTGCACCTCTAAAACACCGAGTCAGTTTATCCCCTTCAGATGGTCTGTACCTCACACACTGCACCTCTAAAACACCGAGTCAGTTTATCCCCTTCAGATGGTCTGTACACTCACACACTGCACCTCTAAAACACCGAGTCAGTTTATCCCCTTCAGATGGTCTGTACACTCACACACTGCACCTCTAAAACACCGAGTCAGTTTATCCCCTTCAGATGGTCTGTACACTCACACACTGCACCTCTAAAACACCGAGTCAGTTTATCCCCTTCAGATGGTCTGTACCTCACACACTGCACCTCTAAGACACCGAGTCAGTTTATCCCCTTCAGATGGTCTGTACCTCACACACTGCACCTCTAAGACACCGAGTCAGTTTATTCCCTTCAGATGGTCTGTACACTCACACACTGCACCTCTAAGACACCGAGTCAGTTTATCCCCTTCAGATGGTCTGTACCTCACACACTGCACCTCTAAAACACCGAGTCAGTTTATCCCCTTCAGATGGTCTGTACACTCACACACTGCACCTCTAAAACACCGAGTCAGTTTATTCCCTTCAGATGGTCTGTACACTCACACACTGCACCTCTAAAACACCGAGTCAGTTTATTCCTTCAGATGGTCTGTACACTCACACACTGCACCTCTAAAACACCGAGTCAGTTTATCCCCTTCAGATGGTCTGTACACTCACACACTGCACCTCTAAAACACCGAGTCAGTTTATCCCCTTCAGATGGTCTGTACACTCACACACTGCACCTCTAAAACACCGAGTCAGTTTATCCCCTTCAGATGGTCTGTACACTCACACACTGCACCTCTAAAACACCGAGTCAGTTTATTCCCTTCAGATGGTCTGTACACTCACACACTGCACCTCTAAAACACCGAGTCAGTTTATCCCCTTCAGATGGTCTGTACACTCACACACTGCACCTCTAAAACACCGAGTCAGTTTATCCCCTTCAGATGGTCTGTACACTCACACACTGCACCTCTAAAACACCGAGTCAGTTTATCCCCTTCAGATGGTCTGTACACTCACACACTGCACCTCTAAAACACCGAGTCAGTTTATCCCCTTCAGATGGTCTGTACACTCACACACTGCACCTCTAAAACACCGAGTCAGTTTATCCCCTTCAGATGGTCTGTACACTCACACACTGCACCTCTAAACACCCGTGTCAGTTTATCCCCTTCAGATGGTCTGTACACTCACACACTGCACCTCTAAAACACCGAGTCAGTTTATCCCCTTCAGATGGTCTGTACACTCACACACTGCACCTCTAAAACACCGAGTCAGTTTATTCCCTTCAGATGGTCTGTACCTCACACACTGCACCTCTAAAACACCGAGTCAGTTTATCCCCTTCAGATGGTCTGTACACTCACACACTGCACCTCTAAAACACCGAGTCAGTTTATTCCCTTCAGATGGTCTGTACACTCACACACTGCACCTCTAAAACACCGAGTCAGTTTATCCCCTTCAGATGGTCTGTACACTCACACACTGCACCTCTAAAACACCGAGTCAGTTTATCCCCTTCAGATGGTCTGTACACTCACACACTGCACCTCTAAAACACCGAGTCAGTTTATCCCCTTCAGATGGTCTGTACACTCACACACTGCACCTCTAAAACACCGAGTCAGTTTATCCCCTTCAGATGGTCTGTACACTCACACACTGCACCTCTAAAACACCGAGTCAGTTTATCCCCTTCAGATGGTCTGTACACTCACACACTGCACCTCTAAAACACCGAGTCAGTTTATTCCCTTCAGATGGTCTGTACACTCACACACTGCACCTCTAAAACACCGAGTCAGTTTATCCCCTTCAGATGGTCTGTACACTCACACACTGCACCTCTAAAACACCGAGTCAGTTTATCCCCTTTAGATGGTCTGTACACTCACACACTGCACCTCTAAAACACCGAGTCAGTTTATCCCCTTCAGATGGTCTGTACACTCACACACTGCACCTCTAAAACACCGAGTCAGTTTATTCCCTTCAGATGGTCTGTACACTCACACACTGCACCTCTAAAACACCGAGTCAGTTTATCCCCTTCAGATGGTCTGTACACTCACACACTGCACCTCTAAAACACCGAGTCAGTTTATCCCCTTCAGATGGTCTGTACACTCACACACTGCACCTCTAAAACACCGAGTCAGTTTATCCCCTTCAGATGGTCTGTACACTCACACACTGCACCTCTAAAACACCGAGTCAGTTTAACCCCTTCAGATGGTCTGTACACTCACACACTGCACCTCTAAAACACCGAGTCAGTTTATCCCCTTCAGATGGTCTGTACACTCACACACTGCACCTCTAAAACACCGAGTCAGTTTATTCCCTTCAGATGGTCTGTACACTCACACACTGCACCTCTAAAACACCGAGTCAGTTTATCCCCTTCAGATGGTCTGTACACTCACACACTGCACCTCTAAAACACCGAGTCAGTTTATCCCCTTCAGATGGTCTGTACACTCACACACTGCACCTCTAAAACACCGAGTCAGTTTATCCCCTTCAGATGGTCTGTACACTCACACACTGCACCTCTAAAACACCGAGTCAGTTTATCCCCTTCAGATGGTCTGTACACTCACACACTGCACCTCTAAAACACCGAGTCAGTTTATTCCCTTCAGATGGTCTGTACACTCACACACTGCACCTCTAAAACACCGAGTCAGTTTATCCCCTTCAGATGGTCTGTACACTCACACACTGCACCTCTAAAACACCGAGTCAGTTTATCCCCTTCAGATGGTCTGTACACTCACACACTGCACCTCTAAAACACCGAGTCAGTTTATCCCCTTCAGATGGTCTGTACACTCACACACTGCACCTCTAAAACACCGAGTCAGTTTATTCCCTTCAGATGGTCTGTACACTCACACACTGCACCTCTAAAACACCGAGTCAGTTTGTCCCCTTCAGATGGTCTGTACACTCACACACTGCACCTCTAAAACACCGAGTCAGTTTATCCCCTCAGATGGTCTGTACACTCACACACTGCACCTCTAAAACACCGAGTCAGTTTATCCCCTTCAGATGGTCTGTACACTCACACACTGCACCTCTAAAACACCGAGTCAGTTTATCCCCTTCAGATGGTCTGTACACTCACACACTGCACCTCTAAAACACCGAGTCAGTTTATCCCCTTCAGATGGTCTGTACACTCACACACTGCACCTCTAAAACACCTCGACGTTTCTCTTTTACTCTAAGTGGAGAATCTGGTGTTTGTACTTGTTTTGTTTCCTGCTACTTCGGTCTGAGCTTTGTTCTGGTTTAGTTCTGGCCCTGGTCTCGGTACTGGTCTCGGTCCTGGTTTAGTCCTGGTCCAGGTCCTGGTCTCGGTCCTGGTTTAGTCCTGGTCCTGGTCCTGGTCCTGGTTTAGTCCTGGTCCTGGTCCTGGTCTCGGTCCTGGTTTAGTCCTGGTCCTAGTCCTAGTCCTAGTCCTGGTCCTGGTCCCGGTCCCGGTCCCGGTCCCGGTCCCGGTCCCGGTCCTGGTTTAGTCCTGGTCCTGGTCCAGGTCCTGGTCCTGGTCCTGGTCTCGGTCCTGGTCCAGGTCCTGGTCTCGGTCCTGGTCTCGGTCCTGGTTTAGTCCTGGTCCTGGTCCTGGTCCTGGTCCTGGTCCTGGTCCTGGTCCTGGTCCTGGTTTAGTCCTGGTCCTGGTCCTGGTCCTGGTTTAGTCCTGGTCCTGGTCCCGGTCCCGGTCCCGGTCCCGGTCCCGGTCCTGACTGTATACTCTCTGCAGCTGTTTTGTTTCCAGCTGCTTCGGGGTCTGAGCTTCGTGCACAAACAGAAGATCCTCCACCGGGACCTGAAGCCGCAGAACCTCCTGATCAGCTTCAGAGGAGAACTCAAACTGGCCGACTTCGGTGAGACCCGAATGGGACTGAAACCGGACTGAACCAGGACTAACCGGCCTCTCTGGGCCCAGGTCTGGCCCGGTCCAAGTCCGTCCCCTGTCAGACCTTCTCCTCTGAGGTGGTGACGCTGTGGTACCGACCTCCAGACGTTCTGCTGGGCTCCAGGGACTACAGCAGCGCCCTGGACCTGTGGTACTGGACCCGGACTGGACCCGGACTGGACCCGGACTGGACCAGGACCAGACCGGGACTACAGCAGCGCCCTGGACCTGTGGTACTGGACCCGGACTGGACCAGGACTGGACCCGGACTGGACCCGGACTGGACCAGGACCAGACCGGGACTACAGCAGCGCCCTGGACCTGTGGTACTGGACCCGGACTGGACCCGGACTGGACCAGGACCAGACCGGGACTACAGCAGCGCCCTGGACCTGTGGTACTGGACCCGGACTGGACCCGGACTGGACCCGGACTGGACCAGGACCAGACCGGGACTACAGCAGCGCCCTGGACCTGTGGTACTGGACCCGGACTGGACCCGGACTGGACCAGGACCAGACCGTGACTACAGCAGCGCCCTGGACCTGTGGTACTGGACCCGGACTGGACCCGGACTGGACCCGGACTGGAGCCTGTCTCTGTTTCAGGGGAGCAGGGTGCATTCTGGTGGAGATGCTGCAGGGGGCGCCGGCGTTTCCTGGACTTTCTGACGTCTCTGATCAACTCAGGACGATCTTCTCTGTGAGTAAAAAACAACCCGGGTTAGATCTGGTTTGGACCTGGTTTAGTTCTGGTCTGGTTTGGACCTGGTTTGGACCTGGTTCTGGTCTGGTTTTGCAGGTTTTGGGAGTCCCGTCTGAGGAGACTTGGCCTGGAGTCTCTCTGCTCCCAAACTACAGCACAGGTGAATCTGGGACCTGGTTTAGTCCTGGTTTAGTCCTGGTTTAGTCCTGGTTTAGTCCTGGTTTAGTCCTGGTTTAGTCCTGGTTTAGTCCTGGTTGAGTTCTTCACAGTTCTTTTCTTTCAGAGTGTTTTGGACAGTTTGATCCTCGGCCTCTGCGGAGCGTCTGGAAAAGGTCAGATTCCCTGTGTCTGGCTCAAAGGCACAAAACAGTTCACACCACAGTCCGTATATATGAGTGAAGCTAACCCGTTAGCCGCTAACCCGTTAGCTGCTAATCCGGCTGGGTCGCGGGGGCAGTTTGCTGCCCAATCCTCATAGCCCCTGACCCCCTATGAACCCCTCTGCAGGTGGAGCCCACAGGAGGGTGGACAACATGGTCCTTGATGTTAGTTCAGGTGCTGCATGTTTTGGGTTGATGGGGGAAACCGGAGTACCCGGAGGAAACCCATCCAGACACGGGGAGAACATGCAAACTCCACACAGAAAGGCCCGGGCGACCTGGGGATCGAACCCGCAACCTTCTTGCTGTGAGGCCTGAGTGTTGCCACTCAGCCACCGTGCCGCGAACCCGTTAGCCGCGAACCCGTTAGCCGCGAACCCGTTAGCCGCTAACCCGTTAGCGGCTAACCCGTTAGCCGCTAACCCGTTAGCCGCTAACCCGTTAGCCGCTAACCCGTTAGCCGCTAACCCGTTAGCCGCTAACCCGTTAGCCGGCGCGTGCCAAACAGGAAGTGCTCCAGGAGGCTCTTCCGGCTCCTCTGGACCTGCTGCTGTGGCCTCGGGGTTTTGCTCTTAAATGTTCATCTGAACCCGTGACACAGGAGGAAAAAACCCCTCTCCATAACACAGAGCCGGCTCCAGATCCACTCCTGTAACCGTGGCAACGGGAGCCTCATCCATAGTCTGTATAACAGTGACGTCACCCACAGCTTTAGCGTCGCTCAGATGAGGCTCGAGATGCCGCAGCTACAGGAGTGAATCTGGAGCCAGACTCTGTGTTATGAACAGGGTTTTTTGACGGACAAAATAGCGGAAAAAAATGGAGGCTCCTGTGTGGCGGCTTCAGACGAACATTTAAGAGCAAAATGACGAGTCCACAGCAGCAGGAACAGAGACGAGCGAGAAGATCCTAATGTGAGGCACTGGGGAAAAGGAGAGAAGGAGCTGGAAGAGCCTCCTGGAGCACTTCCTGTTTGGCACGCGCCGGCTAACGGGTTAGCGGCTAACGGGTTAGCGGCTAACGGGTTAGCGGCTAACGGGTTAGCCGCTAACGGGTTAGCCGCTAACGGGTTAGCCGCTAACGGGTTAGCCGCTAACGGGTTAGCCGCTAACGGGTTAGCTTAGCCGACTCATATATACGGTCTATGGCCTCATCTGAGCGACATAGAACACTCAGGCATACGGAACATGGTCTAGTCCTGGTCTAGTCCTGGTCTAGTCCTGGTCTAGTCCTGGTCTAGTCCTGGTCTAGTCCTGGTCTAGTCCTGGTTTAGTCCTGGTCTAGTCCTGGTCTAGTCCTGGTCTAGTCCTGGTCTAGTCCTGGTCTAGTCCTGGTCTTGGTCCTCAGGTTGGGGATGCTCCCATCTAAAACCTCAGACCTGGTCCAGGACCTGCTCAGACCGAACCCCAGAGTCCGGATCTCGGCTCAGGACGGACTTCAGCACAAATACTTCAGCTCACTGCCCTCTGGAGTTTACACAGTGCCTCCCCGTGAGTACTGCAAATACTACTGCAAATACTACTGATACTACTGCAAATACTACTGCAAATACTACTGCAAATACTACTGCAAATACTACTGCAAATACTACTGTGAGTACTACTGTGAGTACTACTGCAAATACTACTGCAAATACTACAGCGAATACTACTGCAAATACTACTGCAAATACTACTGTGAGTACTACTGTAAATACTACTGCGAATACTACAGCGAATACTACTGCAAATACTACAAATACTACTGCAAATACTACTGCAAATACTACTGCAAATACTACTACAAATACTGCAAATACTACTGCAAATACTACTGCAAATACTACTGCAAATTCGACTACTAAGTTAGTCCTGGTTTAGTCCTGGTTCAGTCCTGCTTTAGTCCTGATCTAGTCCTGGTTTAGTCCTGGTTTAGTCCTGCTTTAGTCCTGCTTTAGTCCTGGTCTAGTCCTGGTCTAGTCCTGGTTTAGTCCTGGTTTAGTCCTGGTTTAGTCCTGGTTTAGTCCTGCTTTAGTCCTGGTCTAGTCCTGGTCTAGTCCTGGTTTAGTCCTGCTTTAGTCCTGGTTTAGTCCTGCTTTAGTCCTGGTCTAGTCCTGGTTTAGTCCTGCTTTAGTCCTGCTTTAGTCCTGATCTAGTCCTGGTTTAGTCCTGCTTTAGTCCTAGTTTAGTCCTGCTTTAGTCCTGGTCTAGTCCTGGTTTAGTCCTGGTTTAGTCCTGGTTTAGTCCTGATCTAGTCCTGGTTTAGTCCTGGTTTAGTCCTGCTTTAGTCCTGCTTTAGTCCTGGTCTAGTCCTGGTCTAGTCCTGGTTTAGTCCTGGTTTAGTCCTGGTTTAGTCCTGGTTTAGTCCTGCTTTAGTCCTGGTCTAGTCCTGGTTTAGTCCTGCTTTAGTCCTAGTTTAGTCCTGCTTTAGTCCTGGTCTAGTCCTGGTTTAGTCCTGCTTTAGTCCTGCTTTAGTCCTGATCTAGTCCTGGTTTAGTCCTGCTTTAGTCCTAGTTTAGTCCTGCTTTAGTCCTGGTCTAGTCCTGGTTTAGTCCTGCTTTAGTCCTGGTTTAGTCCTGGTTTAGTCCTGCTTTAGTCCTGGTTTAGTCCTGCTTTAGTCCTGGTTTAGTCCTGGTTTAGTCCTGGTTTAGTCCTGGTCTAGTCCTGGTTTAGTCCTGCTTTAGTCCTAGTTTAGTCCTGCTTTAGTCCTGGTCTAGTCCTGGTTTAGTCCTGGTTTAGTCCTGGTTTAGTCCTAGTTTAGTCCTGCTTTAGTCCTGGTCTAGTCCTGGTTTAGTCCTGGTCTAGTCCTGGTCTAGTCCTGGTTTAGTCCTGCTTTAGTCCTGATTTAGTCCTGGTTTAGTCCTGGTCTAGTCCTGGTTTAGTCCTGGTTTAGTCCTGCTTTAGTCCTGGTTTAGTCCTGGTCTAGTCCTGGTTTAGTCCTGATCTAGTCCTGGTTTAGTCCTGCTTTAGTCCTAGTTTAGTCCTGCTTTAGTCCTGGTCTAGTCCTGCTTTAGTCCTGGTCTAGTCCTGGTTTAGTCCTGATCTAGTCCGGCTTTAGTCCTGGTTTAGTCCTGCTTTAGTCCTGGTTTAGTCCTGGTCTAGTCCTGCTTTAGTCCTGATTTAGTCCTGGTTTAGTCCTGCTTTAGTCCTAGTTTAGTCCTGGTTTAGTCCTGGTCTAGTCCTGGTTTAGTCCTGGTTTAGTCCTGGTCTAGTCCTGGTCTAGTCCTGGTCTAGTCCTGGTTCAGTCCTGCTTTAGTCCTGATTTAGTCCTGGTTTAGTCCTGGTCTAGTCCTGGTTTAGTCCTGGTTTAGTCCTGCTTTAGTCCTGGTTTAGTCCTGGTCTAGTCCTGGTTTAGTCCTGGTTTAGTCCTGATCTAGTCCTGGTTTAGTCCTGGTTTAGTCCTGGTTTAGTCCTGCTTTAGTCCTGATCTAGTCCTGGTTTAGTCCTGCTTTAGTCCTGATTTAGTCCTGCTTTAGTCCTAGTTTAGTCCTGGTTTAGTCGTGGTTTAGTCCTGGTTTAGTCCTGGTCTAGTCCTGGTCTAGTCCTGGTCTAGTCCTGGTTTAGTCCTGCTTTAGTCCTGATCTAGTCCTGGTTTAGTCCTGGTTTAGTCCTGGTTTAGTCCTGCTTTAGTCCTGGTCTAGTCCTGGTTTAGTCCTGGTTTAGTCCTGGTTTAGTCCTGGTTTAGTCCTGCTTTAGTCCTGCTTTAGTCCTGGTTTAGTCCTGCTTTAGTCCTGCTTTAGTCCTGCTTTAGTCCTGCTTTAGTCCTGGTTTAGTCCTGCTTTAGTCCTGCTTTAGTCCTGGTTTAGTCCTGCTTTAGTCCTGGTCTAGTCCTGGTTTAGTCCTGGTTTAGTCCTGGTTTAGTCCTGGTTTAGTCCTGCTTTAGTCCTGCTTTAGTCCTGGTTTAGTCCTGCTTTAGTCCTGCTTTAGTCCTGCTTTAGTCCTGGTTTAGTCCTGCTTTAGTCCTGCTTTAGTCCTGCTTTAGTCCTGGTTTAAACTTTCCTCATTTCTTCACTTCAGATGAGTCCATTTTTAAAGTCCCTGGGGTGAGTCTGGAGCCTGAAGTCCGAGACCGGTTCTACCCCGGTCCCAGAGTCCGGACTTCGCTGCTGGACCGGGTCAAGTTCTGGTGAAGGAAGTGACATCATCAGGACAGGAAGTGCTGTGACGGATCAGGCAGGAGCGGATCCTGAAGAAGTGAGCGGGGTCAGGGGTCAGAGTCAGGGGTCAGGGGTTAGGGGTCAGGGGTTAGGGGTTAGGGGTCAGGGGTCAGAGTCAGGGGTTAGGGGTTAGGGGTCAGGGTCAGGGTCAGGGGTCACAGTCCGGGGTTCGGGGTCAGGGGTTAGGGGTCAGGGGTTAGGGGTCAGGGTCAGGGGTCAGAGTCAAAGGTTAGGGGTCAGGGGTCAGAGTCAGGGGTTAGGGGTTAGGGGTCAGTGTCAGGGGTTAGGGGTTAGGGGTCAGAGTCAGGGGTTAGGGGTCAGAGTCAGGGGTTAGGGGTTAGGGGTCAGGGGTTAGGGGTCAGGGGTTAGGGGTCAGGGGTTAGGGGTCAGGGTTAGGGATCAGGGGTAGGGGTCAGGGTCAGGAGTCAGGGGTTAGGGGTCAGGGTTAGGGGTCAGGGTTAGGGTCAGGGTTAGCGTCAGGGTTAGCGTCAGGGTTAGGGTTAGCGTCAGGGTTAGCGTCAGGGTTAGCGTCAGGGTTAGGGGTCAGAGTCAGGGGTTAGGGGTCAGAGTCAAGGGTCAGGGGTCAGAGTCAGTTAGGGGTTAGGGGTCAGGTCAGAGCCAGGGGTTAGGGGTTAATGGTTAGGGTAAGGGTCAGGGTTAGGGTCAGAGGTCAGGGGTCAGAGTCAGGGGTTAGGGGTTAGGGGTTAGGGGTCAGGGTCAGGGTTAGGGGTCAGGGGTTAGGGGTCAGAGTCAGGGGTTAGGGTTAGGGTCAGGGTTAGGGTCAGGGTTAGGGGTCAGGGGTTAGGGTCAGGGTTAGGGGTCAGGGGTTAGGGTCAGGGTTAGGGGTCAGGGTTAGCGGTAAGGGTTAGGGATCAGGGGTTAGGGTCAGGGTTAGGGGTCAGGGGTCAGGGGTTAGGGTTAGGGGTCAGGGGTTATTCCTGCTCTGTGTGAGTTGTGTCGTGTCAGCTGGTGTTTTTAAAGCGCATCAGAAATCAAGTTTTAGTGGATAAATCCTTTTACAGGGTCAGGGGTCAGGGTCAGGGGTCAGGGTCAGGGGTCAGGGGTCAGGGTCAGGGTTACAGGAGGATTTTACTGTTTTCTGGTTTAAACTGAGCTAAATGTTGTAAATGTTTTTCATGTGGAGATTTGACTGAATAAAAACACAGTGAATATGAAAGAGGAAATCATTTCTATTGGAGATAATACTCCCTACAACTGTACAACTCACTTATGTCACAGATAATACTCCCTACAACTGTACAACTCACTTATGTCACAGATAATACTCCCTACAACTGTACAACTCACCTTATGTCACAGATAATACTCCCTACAACTGTACAACTCACCTTATGTCACAGATAATACTCCCTACAACTGTACAACTCACTTATGTCACAGATAATACTCCCTACAACTGTACAACTCACCTTATGTCACAGATAATACTCCCTACAACTGTACACCTCACCTTATGTCACAGATAATACTCCCTACAACTGTACAACTCACCTTATGTCACAGATAATACTCCCTACAACTGTACAACTCACCTTATGTCACAGATAATACTCCCTACAACTGTACAACTCACCTTATGTCACAGATAATACTCCCTACAACTGTACAACTCACCTTATGTCACAGATAATACTCCCTACAACTGTACAACTCACTTATGTCACAGATAATACTCCCTACAACTGTACAACTCACCTTATGTCACAGATAATACTCCCTACAACTGTACAACTCACCTTATGTCACAGATAATACTCCCTACAACTGTACAACTCACTTATGTCACAGATAATACTCCCTACAACTGTACAACTCACTTATGTCACAGATAATACTCCCTACAACTGTACAACTCACTTATGTCACAGATAATACTCCCTACAACTGTACAACTCACTTATGTCACAGATAATACTCCCTACAACTGTACAACTCACCTTATGTCACAGATAATACTCCCTACAACTGTACAACTCACTTATGTCACAGATAATACTCCCTACAACTGTACAACTCACTTATGTCACAGATAATACTCCCTACAACTGTACAACTCACTTATGTCACAGATAATACTCCCTACAACTGTACAACTCACCTTATGTCACAGATAATACTCCCTACAACTGTACAACTCACCTTATGTCACAGATAATACTCCCTACAACTGTACAACTCACCTTATGTCACAGATAATACTCCCTACAACTGTACAACTCACTTATGTCACAGATAATACTCCCTACAACTGTACAACTCACTTATGTCACAGATAATACTCCCTACAACTGTACAACTCACTTATGTCACAGATAATACTCCCTACAACTGTACAACTCACTTATGTCACAGATAATACTCCCTACAACTGTACAACTCACTTATGTCACAGATAATACTCCCTACAACTGTACAACTCACTTATGTCACAGATAATACTCCCTACAACTGTACAACTCACCTTATGTCACAGATAATACTCCCTACAACTGTACAACTCACTTATGTCACAGATAATACTCCCTACAACTGTACAACTCACTTATGTCACAGATAATACTCCCTACAACTGTACAACTCACCTTATGTCACAGATAATACTCCCTACAACTGTACAACTCACCTTATGTCACAGATAATACTCCCTACAACTGTACAACTCACTTATGTCACAGATAATACTCCCTACAACTGTACAACTCACTTATGTCACAGATAATACTCCCTACAACTGTACAACTCACTTATGTCACAGATAATACTCCCTACAACTGTACAACTCACTTATGTCACAGATAATACTCCCTACAACTGTACAACTCACTTATGTCACAGATAATACTCCCTACAACTGTACAACTCACCTTATGTCACAGATAATACTCACTACAACTGTACAACTCACTTATGTCACAGATAATACTCCCTACAACTGCACAACTCACTTATGTCACAGATAATACTCCCTACAACTGTACAACTCACTTATGTCACAGATAATACTCCCTACAACTGTACAACTCACCTTATGTCACAGATAATACTCCCTACAACTGCACAACTCACTTATGTCACAGATAATACTCCCTACAACTGTACAACTCACTTATGTCACAGATAATACTCCCTACAACTGTACAACTCACTTATGTCACAGATAATACTCCCTACAACTGTACAACTCACTTATGTCACAGATAATACTCCCTACAACTGTACAACTCACTTATGTCACAGATAATACTCCCTACAACTGTACAACTCACCTTATGTCACAGATAATACTCCCTACAACTGTACAACTCACCTTATGTCACAGATAATACTCCCTACAACTGTACAACTCACTTATGTCACAGATAATACTCCCTACAACTGTACAACTCACTTATGTCACAGATAATACTCCCTACAACTGTACAACTCACTTATGTCACAGATAATACTCCCTACAACTGTACAACTCACTTATGTCACAGATAATACTCCCTACAACTGTACAACTCACTTATGTCACAGATAATACTCCCTACAACTGTACAACTCACCTTATGTCACAGATAATACTCCCTACAACTGCACAACTCTGTTTCTTTCATCTTTTTCATTATTGCCTCTTGTTTCGCTTCTGTATCTATAGTTCTATTTTTTCCTTGTACATTTCTGTATTTCTGTTTTTCTGTTTTTCTGGACTCTGGACTCTGCTGTATTTTATTGCTTCTTCTTTAGAAGTTTTGATATTTTTTCTCGTTTTTCTAAAATCCTGTGAGGTCTGAGCTCCTGTGTCCGCGTCATTCAGTAAAGTCTGAATATTAAAAACATGTTAATCCCAGAGGTCCTTGCGGCGGGACGGGGAGGGCATCCGAGCTAAAATGTGCCGTCACTATATCTTAAGTTACTTTTATTTTATTTGGTAAATGTCTGTTTCCCATGACATTCTATCGGCCAATATTAATAAACACACGGGGGCAGCTAAAGTGAATGTCGTTAAAATGCAAATGAAGCTCTAATAGTCACAATTAAAGTTCAATAAAGGCGAAATAAATGAGTCAAACGATGATCGAAAACACCAGGAGGAACGAGCAGCAGTCAGCGGGCGAGAGCTGTGTCCCAAAACCCTTCCACCTCTACGGAGTGTGAATGATGGACTAAAGGCAGGGGCGGGGTTTGGAGCGTGAATGATGGACTAAAGGCAGGGGCGGGGTTTGGAGTGTGAATGATGGACTAAAGGCAGGGGCGGGGTTTGGAGCGTGAATGATGGACTAAAGGCAGGGGCGGGGTTTGGAGTGTGAATGATGGACTAAAGGCAGGGGCGGGGTTTGGAGTGTGAATGATGGACTAAAGGCAGGGGCGGGGTTTGGAGTGTGAATGATGGACTAAAGGCAGGGGCGGGGTTTGGAGTGTGAATGATGGACTAAAGGCAGGGGCGGGGTTTGGAGCGTGAATGATGGACTAAAGGCAGGGGCGGGGTTTGGAGCGTGAATGATGGACAAAACGCAGGGGCGGGTATTGGAGGCTGAATGATGGACTATTGGCAGGGGCGGGGTTTGGAGTGTGAATGATGGACTAAAGGCAGGGGCGGGGTTTGGAGTGTGAATGATGGACTAAAGGCAGGGGCGGGGTTTGGAGTGTGAATGATGGACTAAAGGCAGGGGCGGGTGTTGGAGAGAGAATGATGGACGAAAGGCAGGGGCGGGGTTTGGAGCGTGAATGATGGACTAAAGGCAGGGGCGGGGTTTGGAGTGTGAATGATGGACTAAAGGCAGGGGCGGGGTTTGGAGTGTGAATGATGGACTAAAGGCAGGGGCGGGCTTTGGAGCGAGAATGATGGACTAAAGGCAGGGGCGGGGTTTGGAGCGTGAATGATGGACTAAAGGCAGGGGCGGGGTTTGGAGGGTGAATGATGGACTAAAGGCAGGGGCGGGGTTTGGAGGGTGAATGATGGACTAAAGTCAGGGGCGGGGGTGGGAGTGTGGATGATGGACTAAAGGCAGGGCGGGGTTTGGAGTGTGAATGATGGACTAAAGGCAGGGGCGGGTTTGGAGTGTGAATGATGGACTAAAGGCAGGGGCGGGGTTTGGAGTGTGAATGATGGACTAAAGGCAGGGGCGGGGTTTGGAGCGTGAATGATGGACTAAAGGCAGGGGCGGGGTTTGGGAGTGACTGATGGACTAAAGGCAGGGGCGGGGTTTGGAGTGTGAATGATGGACTAAAGGCAGGGGCGGGGTTTGGAGTGTGAATGATGGACTAAAGGCAGGGGCGGGGTTTGGAGCGTGAATGATGGACTAAAGGCAGGGGCGGGGTTTGGAGTGTGAATGATGGACTAAAGGCAGGGGCGGGGTTTGGAGTGTGAATGATGGACTAAAGGCAGGGGCGGGGTTTGGAGCGTGAATGATGGACTAAAGGCAGGGGCGGGGTTTGGAGCGTGAATGATGGACTAAAGGCAGGGGCGGGGTTTGGAGTGTGAATGATGGACTAAAGGCAGGGGCGGGGTTTGGAGCGTGAATGATGGACTAAAGGCAGGGGCGGGGTTTGGAGCGTGAATGATGGACTAGAGGCAGGGGCGGGGTTTGGAGCGTGAATGATGGACTAAAGGCAGGGGCGGGGTTTGGAGTGTGAATGATGGACTAAAGGCAGGGGCGGGGTTTGGAGCGTGAATGATGGACTAAAGGCAGGGGCGGGGTTTGGAGTGTGAATGATGGACTAAAGGCGGTGCGGGGTTTGGAGTGTGAATGATGGACTAAAGGCAGGGGCGGGGTTTGGAGTGTGAATGATGGACTAAAGGCAGGGGCGGGGTTTGGAGTGTGAATGATGGACTAAAGGCAGGGGCGGGGTTTGGAGTGTGAATGATGGACTAAAGGCAGGGGCGGGGTTTGGAGTGTGAATGATGGACTAAAGGCAGGGGCGGGGTTTGGAGCGTGAATGATGGACTAAAGGCAGGGGCGGGGTTTGGAGTGTGAATGATGGACTAAAGGCAGGGGCGGGGTTTGGAGTGTGAATGATGGACTAAAGGCAGGGGCGGGGTTTGGAGTGTGAATGATGGACTAAAGGCAGGGGCGGGGTTTGGAGCGTGAATGATGGACTAAAGGCAGGGGCGGGGTTTGGAGTGTGAATGATGGACTAAAGGCGGGGCGGGGTTTGGAGTGTGAATGATGGACTAAAGGCAGGGGCGGGGTTTGGAGTGTGAATGATGGACTAAAGGCAGGGGCGGGGTTTGGAGTGTGAATGATGGACTAAAGGCAGGGGCGGGGTTTGGAGCGTGAATGATGGACTAAAGGCAGGGGCGGGGTTTGGAGTGTGAATGATGGACTAAAGGCGGGGGCGGGGTTTGGAGTGTGAATGATGGACTAAAGGCAGGGGCGGGGTTTGGAGTGTGAATGATGGACTAAAGGCAGGGGCGGGGTTTGGAGCGTGAATGATGGACTAAAGGCAGGGGCGGGGTTTGGAGTGTGAATGATGGACTAAAGGCAGGGGCGGGGTTTGGAGTGTGAATGATGGACTAAAGGCAGGGGCGGGGTTTGGAGTGTGAATGATGGACTAAAGGCAGGGGCGGGGTTTGGAGTGTGAATGATGGACTAAAGGCAGGGGCGGGGTTTGGAGTGTGAATGACGGACTAAAGGCAGGGGCGGGGTTTGGAGTGTGAATGATGGACTAAAGGCAGGGGCGGGGTTTGGAGCGTGAATGATGGACTAAAGGCAGGGGCGGGGTTTGGAGTGTGAATGATGGACTAAAGGCAGAATCGGGGGTTTGGAGCGAGGAGGAAAATAGGGACGGGTCAGAAGTGAAGTCTCAAAGGAAAAGAGTAAACGTGTGTTCAGTCAGACGTCAGGAATGAGACGGAGTGAAAAGTGATGGATAAAAGGAAGAGAGTGATAAATATAATGACGTGTGTGAGCAGTGAGCAGTGGGGCTGATATGAGATCTATGAACAGACGATGGGAGGAGGTCAGTCAGAGATTATGGATCTGCAGCTAAAACACCACTGAACAAACTGGAGGTGATCCAGAGCTCAGCTGTGTTCAGGAGCTGGTGGAACTGCTGCAGGTGTGATTTACAGGGGGAAGGAAATGAAACACCTCCTGATCTGAGAAGACTTCCAATGTCCTGGTCATATTTTGTGCATCTTCGAGGTCATAAAGAAGATCATGTAGCTAAAAGTGCTATTGTCCAAACGTGGGAACATCTAAAAAGCAAAAGAGATGATTTTGGTCGGAGTAAAAAAGATAAAGTAAAGAAAGTGTAGAAATGAGCCGTGCTGTGGTTCATCCTCCACAGTCGCTTCCTGCTCCAGAGATGAACACAACTCTAAAATAAAGAAAGGTCAGGAAGCAGTGGGTAAATGATGTCTGTGGACATGTTCAGCTGTTCACTGACGGGTCTAAGTGTCCAAACACAGGAAAAGTTGGAGCTTATGTTACCTGAGGTGAAATTTGCCTCTGGGGTTACAGAGCACCTGTCCTCAGCAGAACTCACAGCAGTCGTAATGTCTCTGCAGTGGGTGGAAGAAGGAAAGCCGTTAAGAGCAGTAGTGTGTTCGGATCATGAGTGAGAGAAATGACCTGGTCTGTGAAATATTAGTGTTGCTCTGAAGAATTCAAAGTGTGGGGACTCATGTTAGATGTATTTGGACGTCTCATGTGGGGCTGGGGGGTCAGGAAGTGGCTGACAGGCCAAACAAGCTTTAAATGAGGAAACTATTGGGGTTCACTGTAAAATGGGCAAGTCAGAGGCAAAATCAATAATTAAGAAAGAAATAAAGAAAGTCTGGCAAGATGAATGGAGCAGAAAAGCAAAGGAAGTGTTGAATATAAAAGCTCAGGGTGGTGCAGTGCCTGTGGTGGGAGGTGGAGGCTTAGACTGGGACATACAGGGCTAAACAAAACAAGCATTTAACTGGTAAACATGAGACAGGCAAATGTGACAACTGTAATGTACCAGAGAGTGCAGAACATGTTTTAATGAACTGCAGGAAATATGATGGTGAAAGTCATTTTAAGTAGAAAAATCTTTAGCCTTAAGAATTTGCTAAGTAGACCTTCAGACCACAGAATTATGAAGTTTGTATTTGACTTTTTAAATTCAACCAACCTTAAGAATAGAATATAGTGATAGTTTTTTTCCCTCGCTCTTTCTTTCTCTTTCTTTTCTATCCTTAATCGTTATATTTCTGTAATGTTTCATTTTAGTCTGTAAGCCTGTTAGTTTCAGATCATTCAAATCCGGAGGGTGGCGGTAGTGAGCTCAATAGTTTGCGTCCGCCGTTTAACGACAAAGAACAAGAAAATACCAGGATGGACGGTGTGAGTGCGCATGCGCGGAGCGGCATAAACATGGCGGCCGTTAGCTCCCTGTCGCGGCTTCAGGATTTACCTTCAGACCCGCTGCTGCACGTCCTGTCCTACCTGAGCTTCAGGGACCTGCTCAGGTACGAGCCTGACCCGGGCTGAGCCGCTCTGCCCCGGGCTGAGCCTGGAGGAACCCGGGACACTCGGATAGAGCGGGTTTAACAGCTCCAGAGCTAATGCTAATGCTAATGCTAAAAACATAGCAGGCGGAGGCTACATGCTAAAAACAATGCCCCAGCCTCAGCAGAACGCAGAAAGAAAAGTGTTTTAAAGCCACAGATGAGGTTTAAGACCAGACCCGGCGCCGTTTGTCCGCGTCTGACACTTTAAACATGTTCATGATCTTTAGAGAAGAGTTAGGACATCATCATGCTGCTTCACACCACATTCCACAGGCTAATGTTCATTCAGCTAACATCATGAGGCTCAAATGCACATTTGTCTTGGAACACAGTGACTTTTTGGTCCAGTCGATCATAGACTTGTATAAAACTACATGTGTGCATTTATTTTTGAGAGATTTGATGGTAAAGTACAGTGTGACCTGTAGAATGAACTGGCCCTGGTCTCTGAGTCTGAGATCCTCACATAGCCGACAGAGTGATGGGCCCTCCTGAGTACAGTTCCTCCTGAGTACAGTTCCTCCTGAGTACAGTTCCTCCTGAGTACAGTTCCTCCTGAGTACAGTTCCTCCTGAGTACAGTTCCTCCTGAGTACAGTTCCTCCTGCGTACAGTTCCTCCTGAGTACAGTTCCTCCTGAGTACAGTTCCTCCTGAGTACAGTTCCTCCTGAGTACAGTTCCTCCTGAGTACAGTTCCTCCTGCGTACAGTTCCTCCTGAGTACAGTTCCTCCTGAGTACAGTTCCTCCTGAGTACAGTTCCTCCTGCGTACAGTTCCTCCCATGCACAGTTCCTCCTGCGTACAGTTCCTCCTGAGTACAGTTCCTCCTGAGTACAGTTCCTCCTGAGTACAGTTCCTCCTGCGTACAGTTCCTCCTGAGTACAGTTCCTCCTGAGTACAGTTCCTCCTGCGTACAGTTCCTCCTGCGTACAGTTCCTCCTGCGTACAGTTCCTCCTGCGTACAGTTCCTCCTGCGTACAGTTCCTCCTGAGTACAGTTCCTCCTGAGTACAGTTCCTCCTGAGTACAGTTCCTCCTGAGTACAGTTCCTCCTCAGTGTGTGCGTGTGTGTGTTACAGTTGCAGTCACATGTGTGTGTGTGTGTTACAGTTGCAGTCACATGTGTGTGTGTGTGTTACAGTTGCAGTCACATGTGTGTGTGTGTGTGTGTGTGTTACAGTTGCAGTCACATGTGTGTGTGTGTGTGTTACAGTTGCAGTCACATGTGTGTGTGTGTGTTACAGTTGCAGTCACATGTGTGTGTGTGTGTTACAGTTGCAGTCACATGTGTGTGTGTGTGTGTTACAGTTGCAGTCACATGTGTGTGTGTGTTACAGTTGCAGTCACGTGTGTGTGTGTGTTACAGTTGCAGTCACGTGTGTGTGTGTGTGTTACAGTTGCAGTCACATGTGTGTGTGTTACAGTTGCAGTCACATGTGTGTGTGTGTGTGTTACAGTTGCAGTCACATGTGTGTGTGTGTGTTACAGTTGCAGTCACGTGTGTGTGTTACAGTTGCAGTCACATGTGTGTGTGTGTGTTACAGTTGCAGTCACATGTGTGTGTGTGTGTTACAGTTGCAGTCACGTGTGTGTGTGTTACAGTTGCAGTCACGTGTGTGTGTGTGTGTTACAGTTGCAGTCACATGTGTGTGTGTGTGTGTTACAGTTGCAGTCACATGTGTGTGTGTGTGTGTGTTACAGTTGCAGTCACATGTGTGTGTGTGTTACAGTTGCAGTCACATGTGTGTGTGTGTGTTACAGTTGCAGTCACATGTGTGTGTGTGTGTGTTACAGTTGCAGTCACATGTGTGTGTGTGTGTGTTACAGTTGCAGTCACATGTGTGTGTGTGTGTTACAGTTGCAGTCACATGTGTGTGTGTGTGTTACAGTTGCAGTCACATGTGTGTGTGTGTGTGTGTTACAGTTGCAGTCACATGTGTGTGTGTGTGTGTGTGTTACAGTTGCAGTCACATGTGTGTGTGTGTGTGTGTGTGTTACAGTTGCAGTCACATGTGTGTGTGTGTTACAGTTGCAGTCACATGTGTGTGTGTTACAGTTGCAGTCACATGTGTGTGTGTGTGTGTTACAGTTGCAGTCACATGTGTGTGTGTGTGTGTGTTACAGTTGCAGTCACATGTGTGTGTGTGTTACAGTTGCAGTCACATGTGTGTGTGTTACAGTTGCAGTCACATGTGTGTGTGTGTGTTACAGTTGCAGTCACATGTGTGTGTGTGTGTGTGTGTTACAGTTGCAGTCACATGTGTGTGTGTGTGTGTGTGTGTTACAGTTGCAGTCACATGTGTGTGTGTGTGTGTGTGTGTTACAGTTGCAGTCACATGTGTGTGTGTGTGTGTTACAGTTGCAGTCACATGTGTGTGTGTGTGTGTGTTACAGTTGCAGTCACATGTGTGTGTGTGTGTGTGTGTTACAGTTGCAGTCACGTGTGTGTGTGTGTGTGTTACAGTTGCAGTCACATGTGTGTGTGTTACAGTTGCAGTCACATGTGTGTGTGTGTGTTACAGTTGCAGTCACATGTGTGTGTGTGTGTTACAGTTGCAGTCACATGTGTGTGTGTGTGTGTTACAGTTGCAGTCACATGTGTGTGTGTGTGTGTGTTACAGTTGCAGTCACATGTGTGTGTGTGTGTGTTACAGTTGCAGTCACATGTGTGTGTGTGTGTGTGTTACAGTTGCAGTCACATGTGTGTGTGTGTGTGTGTGTGTTACAGTTGCAGTCACATGTGTGTGTGTGTGTGTGTTACAGTTGCAGTCACGTGTGTGTGTGTGTGTGTGTTACAGTTGCAGTCACATGTGTGTGTGTGTGTGTGTTACAGTTGCAGTCACACGTGTGTGTGTGTGTTACAGTTGCAGTCACATGTGTGTGTGTGTGTGTTACAGTTGCAGTCACATGTGTGTGTGTGTGTTACAGTTGCAGTCACATGTGTGTGTGTGTGTGTGTTACAGTTGCAGTCACATGTGTGTGTGTGTGTGTGTTACAGTTGCAGTCACATGTGTGTGTGTGTGTGTGTTACAGTTGCAGTCACATGTGTGTGTGTGTGTTACAGTTGCAGTCACATGTGTGTGTGTGTGTTACAGTTGCAGTCACATGTGTGTGTGTGTGTGTGTGTTACAGTTGCAGTCACATGTGTGTGTGTGTGTGTGTGTTACAGTTGCAGTCACATGTGTGTGTGTGTGTGTGTGTTACAGTTGCAGTCACATGTGTGTGTGTGTGTGTGTGTGTTACAGTTGCAGTCACATGTGTGTGTGTGTGTGTGTGTTACAGTTGCAGTCACATGTGTGTGTGTGTGTGTGTTACAGTTGCAGTCACATGTGTGTGTGTGTGTGTGTTACAGTTGCAGTCACATGTGTGTGTGTGTGTGTGTTACAGTTGCAGTCACATGTGTGTGTGTGTGTTACAGTTGCAGTCACATGTGTGTGTGTGTGTGTTACAGTTGCAGTCACATGTGTGTGTGTGTGTGTTACAGTTGCAGTCACATGTGTGTGTGTTACAGTTGCAGTCACATGTGTGTGTGTGTGTTACAGTTGCAGTCACATGTGTGTGTGTGTGTTACAGTTGCAGTCACATGTGTGTGTGTTACAGTTGCAGTCACATGTGTGTGTGTGTTACAGTTGCAGTCACATGTGTGTGTGTGTGTGTTACAGTTGCAGTCACATGTGTGTGTGTGTTACAGTTGCAGTCACATGTGTGTGTGTGTGTTACAGTTGCAGTCACATGTGTGTGTGTGTGTGTGTTACAGTTGCAGTCACATGTGTGTGTGTGTGTGTTACAGTTGCAGTCACATGTGTGTGTGTGTGTGTGTGTTACAGTTGCAGTCACATGTGTGTGTGTGTGTGTTACAGTTGCAGTCACATGTGTGTGTGTGTGTGTGTTACAGTTGCAGTCACATGTGTGTGTGTGTGTGTGTTACAGTTGCAGTCACACGTGTGTGTGTGTGTTACAGTTGCAGTCACATGTGTGTGTGTGTGTTACAGTTGCAGTCACATGTGTGTGTGTGTGTGTTACAGTTGCAGTCACATGTGTGTGTGTGTGTGTGTGTTACAGTTGCAGTCACGTGTGTGTGTGTGTGTGTGTGTTACAGTTGCAGTCACGTGTGTGTGTGTGTGTTACAGTTGCAGTCACGTGTGTGTGTGTGTGTGTGTTACAGTTGCAGTCACGTGTGTGTGTGTGTGTTACAGTTGCAGTCACGTGTGTGTGTGTGTGTGTGTGTTACAGTTGCAGTCACATGTGTGTGTGTGTGTTACAGTTGCAGTCACATGTGTGTGTGTGTGTGTGTGTGTTACAGTTGCAGTCACGTGTGTGTGTGTGTGTTACAGTTGCAGTCACATGTGTGTATGTGTGTCACAGTTGCAGTCACATGTGTGTGTGTGTGTGTGTCACAGTTGCAGTCACATGTGTGTGTGTGTGTGTGTGTTACAGTTGCAGTCACGTGTGTGTGTGTGTGTGTGTTACAGTTGCAGTCACGTGTGTGTGTGTGTGTTACAGTTGCAGTCATGTGTGTGTGTGTGTGTGTGTGTGTTACAGTTGCAGTCACATGTGTGTGTGTGTGTGTGTGTTACAGTTGCAGTCACATGTGTGTGTGTGTGTGTGTGTGTTACAGTTGCAGTCACATGTGTGTGTGTGTGTGTGTGTTACAGTTGCAGTCACATGTGTGTGTGTGTGTGTGTGTTACAGTTGCAGTCACATGTGTGTGTGTGTGTGTGTGTGTGTTACAGTTGCAGTCACATGTGTGTGTGTTACAGTTGCAGTCACATGTGTGTGTGTGTGTGTGTGTTACAGTTGCAGTCACGTGTGCAGACGTCTGAATGACCTGAGCAAACACAATCCTCTGTGGAAGAGACTCTGTCACAAGCACTGGCTGCTCAAAGAGTGAGTACTGCAAATACTACAAGTACTACTAGTACTACTACTGCTACTACTACTGCTACTGCTACTAGTACTACTACTACTGCTACTAGTACTACTGCTCCTGCTACTACTACTACAAATACTGTGAGTACTACAAGTACTACTGCTACTGCAAATACTACAAGTACTACTACTACTGCTACTGCTACTACTACTACTACAAATACTACGAGTGCTACTACTACTACTACTACTACAAATACTACGAGTGCTACTGTACCAGTGCCAGTCCTGCAGAGGCTGTGGCTCCTGCTCTTAGTGCAGTAAATACCTGTACTTCTACTTGTACTGCTCCAGGTGCTCGTCTGTATAGTTCTTCTCCCCTCTCGCCCCTGCAGGTCGGACCGTGCCCACAGCGCCCTCTCCTGGTACGGGCTGTTCGTGCAGACGTACTCAGACCTGGGCAGATACGTGGACGTGTACGGAGACCTGAGACACACCTGGGACCAGCTCACCGCCTTCCTGCAGGTCAGGTGTCCCCGGATCATCGCCTCGCTCAAAGGTACTGCCCCTGCCTGCCCCTGCCTGCCCCTGCCTGCCCCTGTCTGCCCCTGTCTGCCATAAACGATCAGCCTGAGCCTCTTTATGACCCTCACACAGGTCAGATAATCCCAGCAGAACCATGGGCAGATGGAACAGTCAAGTATAATATAGGAATCACCATTTTCATTTAAGGAGTGAGAAATCTACAAACTAATGTTCCACAGAAGTGAATTCTGCTCCGGTCGGCTCCATTTAAACAAACCCGCTCACATGGATGTGCTGTGTCTGTCCACCAGAGGGAGCCACAGTCACAGATGTTCTGATTCTAACGCTGTCGTCCTGTGTCTGTCCACCAGAGGGAGCCACAGTCACAGATGTTCTGATTCTAACTCTGTCGTCCTGTGTCTGTCCACCAGAGGGAGCCACAGTCACAGATGTTCTGATTCTAACGCTGTCGTCCTGTGTCTGTCCACCAGAGGGAGCCACAGTCACAGATGTTCTGATTCTAACGCTGTCGTCCTGTGTCTGTCCACCAGAGGGAGCCACAGAGTCGGAGCTGGACGCTGTGGAGGAGCAAATCGGACTCAAACTCCCCAACGATTATCGCTGCAGCTGCAGAATCCACAACGGACAGAAGCTCGTCATCCCAGGGTCAGGACTAAACCGGGAATAAACCAGACTAAACCCCGACTGAACTGGGACTAAAACGGGACTAAAACTGGTCACTCTCTGGTCTCTGGTCCGGTCTCTGGTCCGGTCTCTGGTCCGGTCTCTGGTCCGGTCTCTGGTCCGGTCTCTGGTCCGGTCTCTGGTCCGGGCTCTGGTCCGGGCTCTGGTCCGGGCTCTGGTCTAACCCCGGTCTCTCTGGTCCAGGCTGATGGGCAGCATGTCTCTGTCTAACCACTATCGCTCGGAGGTTCTTCTGGACTAAACCAGGACTCTAACAGGACTTTGATCTGGTCCGGGCTCTGGTCCGGGCTCTGGTCTCTGGTCTCTGGTCCGGTCTCTGGTCTCTGGTCTCTGGTCCGGTCTCTGGTCCGGGCTCTGGTCCGGGCTCTGGTCTCTGGTCCGGTCTCTGGTCCGGTCTCTGGTCTCTGGTCCGGTCTCTGGTCCGGTCTCTGGTCCGGTCTCTGGTCTCTGGTCCGGTCTCTGGTCCGGTCTCTGGTCCGGTCTCTGGTCCGGTCTCTGGTCCGGGCTCTGGTCTCTGGTCTGGTCTCTGGTCTCTGGTCCGGTCTCTGGTCCGGTCTCTGGTCCGGTCTCTGGTCCGGTCTCTGGTCCGGTCTCTGGTCCGGGCTCTGGTCTCTGGTCTGGTCTCTGGTCTCTGGTCTGGTCTCTGGTCCGGTCTCTGGTCCGGGCTCTGGTCCGGGCTCTGGTCCGGGCTCTGGTCTCTGGTCCGGTCTCTGGTCCGGTCTCTGGTCCGGTCTCTGGTCCGGGCTCTGGTCCGGGCTCTGGTCCGGTCTCTGGTCCGGTCTCTGGTCCGGTCTCTGGTCTCTGGTCTGGTCTCTGGTCTCTGGTCCGGTCTCTGGTCCGGTCTCTGGTCCGGTCTCTGGTCTCTGGTCCGGTCTCTGGTCCGGTCTCTGGTCTCTGGTCCGGGCTCTGGTCCGGGCTCTGGTCCGGTCTCTGGTCCGGTCTCTGGTCCGGTCTCTGGTCCGGGCTCTGGTCTCTGGTCCGGGCTCTGGTCTCTGGTCCGGTCTCTGGTCCGGTCTCTGGTCTCTGGTCCGGGCTCTGGTCCGGTCTCTGGTCCGGCCTCTGGTCCAGTCTCTTGTCTTTGGTCCGGCCTCTGGTCCGGCCTCTGGTCCGGCCTCTGGTCCGGCCTCTGGTCCGGCCTCTGGTCCGGCCTCTGGTCCGGTCTCTGGTCCGGCCTCTGGTCCGGCCTCTGGTCCGGCCTCTGGTCCGGCCTCTGGTCCGGCCTCTGGTCCGGCCTCTGGTCCGGCCTCTGGTCCGGTCTCTGGTCCGGGCTCTGGTCTCTGGTCTAACCCCGGTCTCTCTGGTCCAGGCTGATGGGCAGCATGTCTCTGTCTAACCACTATCGCTCGGAGGTTCTTCTGGACTAAACCAGGACTCTAACAGGACTTTGATCTGGTCCGGGCTCTGGTCCGGGCTCTGGTCTCTGGTCTCTGGTCCGGTCTCTGGTCTCTGGTCTCTGGTCTCTGGTCCGGTCTCTGGTCCGGGCTCTGGTCCGGGCTCTGGTCTCTGGTCCGGTCTCTGGTCCGGTCTCTGGTCTCTGGTCCGGTCTCTGGTCCGGTCTCTGGTCCGGTCTCTGGTCCGGTCTCTGGTCCGGGCTCTGGTCCGGGCTCTGGTCCGGGCTCTGGTCTCGGGTCCGGGCTCTGGTCTAACCCCGGTCTCTGGTCCGGGCTCTGGTCCGGGCTCTGGTCCGGGCTCTGGTCTCGGGTCCGGGCTCTGGTCTAACCCCGGTCTCTCTGGTCCGGGCTCTGGTCCGGTCTCTGGTCCGGTCTCTGGTCCGGTCTCTGGTCCGGGCTCTGGTCTCTGGTCCGGTCTCTGGTCCAGTCTCTGGTCCGGTCTCTGGTCCGGTCTCTGGTCCAGTCTCTGGTCCAGTCTCTGGTCCGGTCTCTGGTCCGGGCTCTGGTCCGGGCTCTGGTCCGGTCTCTGGTCTCGTCTCTGGTCCCTGGTCCGAGCTCTGGTCCGGTCTCTGGTCTAACCCCGGTCTCTCTGGTCCGGGCTCTGGTCTCTGGTCCGGGCTCTGGTCCGGGCTCTGGTCCGGGCTCTGGTCCGGTCTCTGGTCCGGGCTCTGGTCTCTGGTCCGGTCTCTGGTCCGGTCTCTGGTCCGGGCTCTGGTCCGGGCTCTGGTCCGGTCTCTGGTCCGGGCTCTGGTCCCTGGTCCGGGCTCTGGTCTCTGGTCCGGTCTCTGGTCTCGTCTCTGGTCCCTGGTCCGGGCTCTGGTCTCTGGTCCGGTCTCTGGTCCGGTCTCTGGTCCGGGCTCTGGTCCGGTCTCTGGTCCGGTCTCTGGTCCGGGCTCTGGTCCGGGCTCTGGTCCGGGCTCTGGTCCGGGCTCTGGTCTAACCCCGGTCTCTCTGGTCCGGTCTCTGGTCCGGTCTCTGGTCTCTGGTCCGGTCTCTGGTCCGGTCTCTGGTCTCTGGTCCGGGCTCTGGTCTCTGGTCCGGTCTCTGGTCCGGTCTCTGGTCCGGTCTCTGGTCTCTGGTCCGGGCTCTGGTCTCTGGTCCGGTCTCTGGTCCGGTCTCTGGTCCGGTCTCTGGTCCGGTCTCTGGTCCGGTCTCTGGTCCGGTCTCTGGTCCGGGCTCTGGTCTCTGGTCCGGTCTCTGGTCCGGTCTCTGGTCCGGTCTCTGGTCCGGTCTCTGGTCCGGGCTCTGGTCTCTGGTCCGGTCTCTGGTCCGGTCTCTGGTCCGGTCTCTGGTCCGGTCTCTGGTCCGGTCTCTGGTCTCTGGTCCGGTCTCTGGTCCGGTCTCTGGTCCGGTCTCTGGTCCGGTCTCTGGTCCGGGCTCTGGTCCGGGCTCTGGTCTCTGGTCCGGTCTCTGGTCCGGTCTCTGGTCCGGTCTCTGGTCCGGTCTCTGGTCCGGTCTCTGGTCTCTGGTCCGGTCTCTGGTCCGGTCTCTGGTCCGGTCTCTGGTCCGGTCTCTGGTCCGGTCTCTGGTCCGGTCTCTGGTCTCTGGTCCGGTCTCTGGTCCGGTCTCTGGTCCGGGCTCTGGTCTAACCCCGGTCTCTCTGGTCCAGGCTCTGGTCCGGGCTCTGGTCCGGGCTCTGGTCCGGTCTCTGGTCCGGGCTCTGGTCCGGGCTCTGGTCTCTGGTCCGGTCTCTGGTCCGGGCTCTGGTCCGGGCTCTGGTCCGGGCTCTGGTCCGGTCTCTGGTCCGGTCTCTGGTCCGGTCTCTGGTCTCTGGTCCGGTCTCTGGTCCGGGCTCTGGTCCGGGCTCTGGTCCGGGCTCTGGTCCGGTCTCTGGTCCGGGCTCGGGTCCGGGCTCTGGTCTCTGGTCCGGTCTCTGGTCCGGGCTCTGGTCCGGGCTCTGGTCCGGGCTCTGGTCCGGTCTCTGGTCCGGTCTCTGGTCCGGTCTCTGGTCTCTGGTCCGGTCTCTGGTCCGGGCTCTGGTCCGGTCTCTGGTCCGGTCTCTGGTCCGGTCTCTGGTCTCTGGTCCGGTCTCTGGTCCGGGCTCTGGTCCGGTCTCTGGTCTCTGGTCCGAGCTCTGGTCCGGTCTCTGGTCTAACCCCGGTCTCTCTGGTCCGGTCTCTGGTCCGGTCTCTGGTCTCTGGTCTAACCCCGGTCTCTCTGGTCCGGGCTCTGGTCCGGTCTCTGGTCCGGTCTCTGGTCCGGGCTCTGGTCCGGGCTCTGGTCTCTGGTCTAACCCCGGTCTCTCTGGTCCGGTCTCTGGTCCGGGCTCTGGTCCGGGCTCTGGTCCGGGCTCTGGTCCGGGCTCTGGTCCGGTCTCTGGTCCGGGCTCTGGTCCGGTCTCTGGTCCGGTCTCTGGTCTCTGGTCTCTGGTCCGGTCTCTGGTCCGGTCTCTGGTCCGGTCTCTGGTCCGGTCTCTGGTCCGGTCTCTGGTCCGGTCTCTGGTCCGGGCTCTGGTCTCTGGTCCGGTCTCTGGTCCGGTCTCTGGTCCGGTCTCTGGTCCGGTCTCTGGTCCGGTCTCTGGTCTCTGGTCCGGTCTCTGGTCCGGTCTCTGGTCCGGTCTCTGGTCCGGGCTCTGGTCCGGGCTCTGGTCTCTGGTCCGGTCTCTGGTCCGGTCTCTGGTCCGGTCTCTGGTCTCTGGTCCGGTCTCTGGTCCGGGCTCTGGTCCGGGCTCTGGTCCGGGCTCTGGTCCGGTCTCTGGTCCGGGCTCTGGTCCGGGCTCTGGTCTCTGGTCCGGTCTCTGGTCCGGGCTCTGGTCCGGGCTCTGGTCCGGGCTCTGGTCCGGTCTCTGGTCCGGTCTCTGGTCCGGTCTCTGGTCTCTGGTCCGGTCTCTGGTCCGGGCTCTGGTCCGGGCTCTGGTCCGGGCTCTGGTCCGGGCTCTGGTCTCTGGTCCGGTCTCTGGTCCGGGCTCTGGTCCGGGCTCTGGTCCGGGCTCTGGTCCGGTCTCTGGTCCGGTCTCTGGTCTCTGGTCCGGTCTCTGGTCCGGGCTCTGGTCCGGTCTCTGGTCCGGTCTCTGGTCCGGTCTCTGGTCTCTGGTCCGGTCTCTGGTCCGGGCTCTGGTCCGGTCTCTGGTCCGGGCTCTGGTCCGGTCTCTGGTCCGGTCTCTGGTCTAACCCCGGTCTCTCTGGTCCGGTCTCTGGTCCGGTCTCTGGTCTCTGGTCTAACCCCGGTCTCTCTGGTCCGGTCTCTGGTCCGGTCTCTGGTCCGGTCTCTGGTCCGGGCTCTGGTCCGGGCTCTGGTCTCGGGTCTAACCCGGTCTCTCTGGTCCGGTCTCTGGTCCGGGCTCTGGTCCGGGCTCTGGTCCGGGCTCTGGCCCGGGCTCTGGCCCGGTCTCTGGTCCGGGCTCTGGTCCGGTCTCTGTTGTCTGGTCTCTGGTCCGGTCTCTGGTCCGGTCTATGGTCCGGGCTCTGGTCCGGGCTCTGGTCCGGGCTCTGGTCTCTGGTCTAACCCCGGTCTCTCTGGTCCGGTCTCTGGTCCGGTCTCTGGTCCGGTCTCTGGTCCGGTCTCTGGTCCGGTCTCTGGTCCGGTCTCTGGTCTCTGGTCTCTGGTCCGGTCTCTGGTCCGGTCTCTGGTCCGGTCTCTGGTCCGGTCTCTGGTCCGGTCTCTGGTCCGGGCTCTGGTCCGGGCTCTGGTCCGGGCTCTGGTCCGGTCTCTGGTCCGGGCTCTGGTCTCTGGTCCGGTCTCTGGTCCGGTCTCTGGTCCGGTCTCTGGTCCGGTCTCTGGTCCGGTCTCTGGTCCGGTCTCTGGTCCGGTCTCTGGTCCGGTCTCTGGTCCGGTCTCTGGTCCGGGCTCTGGTCCGGGCTCTGGTCCGGTCTCTGGTCCGGGCTCTGGTCTCTGGTCCGGTCTCTGGTCCGGTCTCTGGTCCGGTCTCTGGTCCGGTCTCTGGTCCGGGCTCTGGTCCGGTCTCTGGTCCGGGCTCTGGTCCGGTCTCTGGTCCGGTCTCTGGTCTAACCCCGGTCTCTCTGGTCCGGTCTCTGGTCCGGTCTCTGGTCTCTGGTCTAACCCCGGTCTCTCTGGTCCGGTCTCTGGTCCGGTCTCTGGTCCGGTCTCTGGTCCGGGCTCTGGTCCGGGCTCTGGTCTCTGGTCTAACCCCGGTCTCTCTGGTCCGGTCTCTGGTCCGGGCTCTGGTCCGGGCTCTGGTCCGGGCTCTGGTCCGGGCTCTGGTCCGGTCTCTGGTCCGGGCTCTGGTCCGGTCTCTGGTCTCTGGTCTCTGGTCCGGTCTCTGGTCCGGTCTATGGTCCGGGCTCTGGTCCGGGCTCTGGTCCGGGCTCTGGTCTCTGGTCTAACCCCGGTCTCTCTGGTCCGGTCTCTGGTCCGGTCTCTGGTCCGGTCTCTGGTCCGGTCTCTGGTCCGGTCTCTGGTCCGGGCTCTGGTCTCTGGTCTCTGGTCCGGTCTCTGGTCCGGTCTCTGGTCCGGTCTCTGGTCCGGTCTCTGGTCCGGTCTCTGGTCCGGGCTCTGGTCCGGGCTCTGGTCCGGGCTCTGGTCCGGTCTCTGGTCCGGGCTCTGGTCTCTGGTCCGGTCTCTGGTCCGGGCTCTGGTCCGGGCTCTGGTCCGGGCTCTGGTCCGGTCTCTGGTCCGGGCTCTGGTCTCTGGTCCGGTCTCTGGTCTCTGGTCCGGTCTCTGGTCCGGGCTCTGGTCCGGTCTCTGGTCCGGTCTCTGGTCCGGGCTCTGGTCCGGTCTCTGGTCCGGTCTCTGGTCCGGGCTCTGGTCTAACCCCGGTCTCTCTGGTCCAGGCTGATGGGCAGCATGTCTCTGTCTAACCACTATCGCTCGGAGGTTCTTCTGGACGTGGAGACGGCGGCCGGAGGGTTCCAGACTCGTCCTGGGATGAAGCTTTGCCTCCCTCTGACCTTCTGCTTCCACACGGGCCTGTGCCAGTACCTGAGCCTGCAGGAGGAGGAGGGGAGGCGCAGGGAGGAGGTGTTCTACCCCTGCCCGGTGAGCAGTGGGAGGTGGGAGGAGGTGTTCTACCCTGCCCAGTGAGGAGGCGCAGCAGGAGATGTTTCTAACAGAACTTTAGCTCCTCATGTTCCTGTTTGTTCTTTTCTCCTGCAGAACCAGAGATCCTCAGACCCCTCGGCCATCGACATGTTCATCACAGGTCTGCACCTCCTCTGCTCCTCCTCTGCACCTCCTCTGCTGCTCCTCTGCTGCTCCTCTGCACCTCCTCCTCCTCTGCTGCTCCTCTGCACCCCATCCTCCTCTGCACCTGCTCTGCACCTCCTCTGTTGCTCCTCTGCACCCCATCCTCCTCTGCACCTCCTCCTCCTCTGCTCCTCCTCTGCACCTCCTCTGCACCTGCTCTGCACCTCCTCTACTGCTCCTCTGCACCTCCTCTGCACCTCCTCCTCCTCTGCACCTCCTCTGCACCTCCTCCTCCTCTGCTCCTCCTTTGCACCTTCTCCTGCAGCTCCTCTGCACCTCCTCCTGCTGCTCCTCTGCACCTCCTCTGCACCTCCTCCTGCTGCTCCTCTGCACCTCCTCTGCTCCTGCTCCTCCTCTGTCTCCTCCTCTGTCTCCTCCTCTGTCTCCTCTGTCTTCTCCTCTGTCTCCTCCTCTGTCTCCTCCTCTGTCTCCTCCTCTGTCTCCTCCTCTGGCTCCTCCTCTGCTCCTCCTCTGTCTCCTCCTCTGGCTCCTCCTCTGCTCCTCCTCTGTCTCCTCCTTTGTCTCCTCCTCTGCTCCTCCTCTGTCTCCTCCTCTGGCTCCTCCTCTGGCTCCTCCTCTGTCTCCTCTGTCTCCTCCTCTGTCTCCTCTGCTCCTCCTCCTGTCTCCTCTGCTCCTCCTCCTGTCTCCTCTGCTCCTCCTCTGGCTCCTCCTCTGCTCCTCCTCTGTCTCCTCCTCTTCGGTCATGTTTCTTCTCTGGTTCTTCAGGTTCTAGTTTCTTGTCCTGGTTCACTTCGTACGTGCAGAACGTCGTGAGTGGAGAATTTCCCATCATCAGAGACCAAATCTTCAGGTAAGAACTGACCAATCACAGCTCACCTGACCCCTCCTGACCAATCACAGCTCACCTGACCCCTCCTGACCAATCACAGCTCACCTGACCCCTCCTGACCAATCACAGCTCAACTGACCCCTCCTGACCAATCACAGCTCAACTGACCCCTCCTGACTTCCCCCCTCTCCCCTGCTGCCTCCTGATTGGCTCACCTGACCCTGCTGCCTCCTGATTGGCTCACCTGACCCTGCTGCCTCCTGATTGGCTCACCTGACCCTGCTGCCTCCTGATTGGCTGTCCTCCTCAGGTACGTTCATGAAAAAGGTTGTGTGGCGACGACTGATGACATCACGGTGTCGGTGTGGACGTCCTTCCTGCCGGAGCTGTCGTCAGTTCACCCGCCGCACTTCTTCTTCACCTACCGGATCAGGTGAGACCCGGACTGGGACCGGGACTGGGACCCGGACCAAGACCCGGACCAAGACCCAAACCAGGACCCAGACCGAGACTGAACTACAGGGACCAAACCAGGACAATACATCTCATCTGGAAATAAATTAGGATTTAAGACAGAGCGAATGGACCCAACCCGGTCTAACCCCGGTCTAAACCGGTCTAACCCGGTCCAACCCCGGTCTAAACCGGTCTAAACCGGTCTAACCCGGTCCAACCCTGGTCTAAACCGGTCTAAACCCGGTCCAACCCCGGTCTAACCCCGGTCTAAACCGGTCTAAACCGGTCCAACCCCGGTCTAAACCGGTCTAAACCGGTCTAACCCGGTCCAACCCTGGTCTAAACCGGTCTAAACCCGGTCCAACCCCGGTCTAACCCCGGTCTAAACCGGTCTAAACCGGTCCAACCCCGGTCTAAACCGGTCCAACCCCGGTCTAAACCGGTCCAACCCCGGTCTAAACCGGTCTAAACCGGTCTAACCCAGTCCAACCCCGGTCTAACCCCGGTCTAAACCGGTCCAACCCCGGTCTAAACCGGTCTAACCCGGTCCAACCCCGGTCTAAACCGGTCTAAACCGGTCTAACCCGGTCCAACCCTGGTCTAAACCCGGTCCAACCCCGGTCTAACCCCGGTCTAAACCGGTCTAAACCGGTCCAACCCCGGTCTAAACCGGTCCAACCCCGGTCTAAACCGGTCCAACCCCGGTCTAAACCGGTCTAAACCGGTCTAACCCAGTCCAACCCCGGTCTAACCCCGGTCTAAACTGGTCTAACCCGGTCCAACCCCGGTCTAAACCAGTCTAAACCCGGTCCAACCCCAGTCTAAACCGGTCCAACCCCGGTCTAAACCGGTCCAACCCCGGTCTAAACCGGTCTAAACCGGTCTAACCCGGTCCAACCCTGGTCTAAACCGGTCTAAACCCGGTCCAACCCCGGTCTAAACCGGTCTAACCCCGGTCTAAACCGGTCTAAACCGGTCCAACCCCGGTCTAAACCGGTCCAACCCCGGTCTAAACCGGTCTAACCCAGTCCAACCCCGGTCCAACCCCGGTCCAACCCCGGTCTAAACTGGTCTAACCCGGTCTAACCCCGGTCTAAACTGGTCTAACCCGGTCCAACCCCGGTCTAACCTCGGTCCAACCCCGGTCTAAACCGGTCTAAACCGGTCTAAACCCGGTCCAACCCCGGTCTAACCCGGTCCAACCCCGCTCTAAACTGGTCTAACCCGGTCCAACCTCGGTCCAACCCCGGTCTAAACCGGTCTAAACTGGTCTAAACCGGTCTAACCCCGGTCTAAACTGGTCTAACCCGGTCTAACCCCGGTCTAACCTCGGTCCAACCCCGGTCTAAACCGGTCTAACCCGGTCCAACCCCGCTCTAAACTGGTCTAACCCGGTCCAACCCCGGTCCAACCCCGGTCTAAACCGGTCTAAACCGGTCTAAACCGGTCTCTGGTCCTCAGGATCGAGATGTCGTCTGCAGCTCCGGCCTCTGCCTCCTGTCAGCTCGACTCCAGATACTGGAAAATCACCACCTCAGACGGAAATGTGGAGGAAGTGCAGGGCCCGGGGGTCGTAGGTATGAACCTGTTCACACCCCCGACCCTGTTCACACCCCGACCCTCCTACAGTCTGACCCCAACCCTGTTCACACCCCCGACCCTCCTACAGTCTGACCCCAACCCTGTTCACACCTGACCCTGTTCACACCCCCGACCCTGCTGTTCCTCAGGTGTTGCTCAGGTGTTGCTCAGGTGTTCTGTGGTTGTTCCTCAGGTGTTGCTCAGGTGTTCTGTGGTTGTTCCTCAGGTGTTGCTCAGGTGTTGCTCAGGTGTTGCTCAGGTGTTCCTCAGGTGTTGCTCAGGTGTTCCTCAGGTGTTCCTCAGGTGTTGCTCAGGTGTTGCTCAGGTGTTCCTCAGGTGTTGCTCAGGTGTTGCTCAGGTGTTGCTCAGGTGTTCCTCAGGTGTTGCTCAGGTGTTGCTCAGGTGTTGCTCAGGTGTTGCTCAGGTGTTGCTCAGGTGTTCTGTGGTTGTTCCTCAGGTGTTGCTCAGGTGTTGCTCAGGTGTTCCTCAGGTGTTGCTCAGGTGTTGCTCAGATGTTGCTCAGGTGTTCCTCAAGTGTTGCTCAGGTGTTGCTCAGGTGTTGCGCAAGTGTTGCTCAGGTGTTCCTCAGGTGTTCCTCAGGTGTTGCTCAGGTGTTCCTCAGGTGTTCCTCAGGTGTTCCTCAGGTGTTCCTCAGGTGTTCCTCAGGTGTTCCTCAGGTGTTGCTCAGGTGTTGCTCAGGTGTTGCTCAGGTGTTGCTCAGGTGTTGCTCAGGTGTTCCTCAGGTGTTGCTCAGGTGTTGCTCAGGTGTTGCTCAGGTGTTGCTCAGGTGTTGCTCAGGTGTTCCTCAGGTGTTCAAGTGTTGCTCAGGTGTTGCTCAGGTGTTGCTCAGGTGTTGCTCAGGTGTTGCTCAAGTGTTGCTCAGGTGTTGCTCAGGTGTTGCTCAGGTGTTGCTCAAGTGTTGCTCAGGTGTTCCTCAGGTGTTCTGTGGTTGTTCCTCAGGTGTTGCTCAGGTGTTGCTCAGGTGTTGCTCAAGTGTTGCTCAGGTGTTGCTCAGGTGTTGCTCAGGTGTTGCTCAAGTGTTGCTCAGGTGTTCCTCAGGTGTTCCTCAGGTGTTCTGTGGTTGTTCCTCAGGTGTTCCTCAGGTGTTCCTCAGGTGTTCCTCAGGTGTTGCTCAGGTGTTGCTCAGGTGTTGCTCAGGTGTTCCTCAGGTGTTGCTCAGGTGTTGCTCAGGTGTTGCTCAGGTGTTGCTCAGGTGTTCCTCAGGTGTTCCTCAGGTGTTCCTCAGGTGTTCTGTGGTTGTTCCTCAGGTGTTGCTCAGGTGTTCTGTGGTTGTTCCTCAGGTGTTGCTCAGGTGTTCTGTGGTTGTTCCTCAGGTGTTCTGTGGTTGTTCCTCAGGTGTTCTGTGGTTGTTCCTCAGGTGTTCCTCAGGTGTTCCTCAGGTGTTCTGTGGTTGTTCCTCAGGTGTTGCTCAGGTGTTCTGTGGTTGTTCCTCAGGTGTTCCTCAGGTGTTGCTCAGGTGTTGCTCAGGTGTTCTGTAGTTGTTCCTCAGGTGTTCCTCAGGTGTTCTGTGGTTGTTCCTCAGGTGTTCCTCAGGTGTTGCTCAGGTGTTCTGTGGTTGTTCCTCAGGTGTTCTGTGGTTGTTCCTCAGGTGTTCCTCAGGTGTTGCTCAGGTGTTGCTCAGGTGTTCCTCAGGTGTTGCTCAGGTGTTGCTCAGGTGTTCTGTGGTTGTTCCTCAGGTGTTGCTCAGGTGTTCTGTGGTTGTTCCTCAGGTGTTGCTCAGGTGTTCTGTGGTTGTTCCTCAGGTGTTCCTCAGGTGTTGCTCAGGTGTTCTGTTGTGTCCAGGTGAGTTCCCAGTGATGACTCCAGGTAAAGTGCATGAATATGCCTCCTGCACCACCTTCTCCACCCCCTCAGAACACATGGAGGGACACTACACCTTCCACCGGCTGGGTAAGGCTCCAGACCGAGTCCAGACCGGGTCCAGACCTGGTCCAGACCTGGTTTAGTCTTGGTTTAGTCCTTAGTCCTGGTCATGATGTTCTTGTTTCTGCAGTGAATAAGGAGGAGGTTTTCCAGGTGGCCATTCCTCGCTTCCACATGGAGTGTCCCCCGTTCAGACGACCCCCGACCAAACAGGTGAGACCAAGACCGGGACCAGGACCGGGACCGGGACCGGACCCAGACCAGACCCGGACCGGACCAGGACCGGACCGGACCAGGACTAAACCAGGATGTGATCTTGTGTGTAACAGGAGGACGGCTCGTCGCCCTCCTGGTGGCAGAACATCTAAACTCAACAGCGCCAAACACAGGTGAGACACGGAACTGAGGGGGCATCAGGGAGGGCATCTGACACACCGGGGCATCTGGGAGGGCATCAGGGAGGGCATCAGGGAGGGCATCAGGGAGGGCATCTGACACACCGGGGCATCTGGGAGGGCATCTGACGGTTCGTCTCTTGCAGGCTGGTCGCTGTCCGTGGTGCTGACGTGACTCCTGGGTCGAGGTGCAGCTGAAACTGGAGCAGATCTGATTTGGATTCTTCTGTCAAACATTTGTATTTGTGTTACCGCGGAAACGGGGTCAGAGGTCATGGGGTCAGAGGTCATGGGGTCAGACACTACGAATTTGAAATGTGAACTTGTTTTGTATGTTTTTGGAGATAAATCACTATTATTCACCTGGAGTCTGGTTCTTTTTACCCGGGAGACGAAGGCTGTAGGTTCAGAGCCCCAACGTGCCCTCGAGCAACACGCTCCGAAACACGCGCCGACGTGCTCCGACACGCCCCCACACGCTCCGACACGCCCCCACACGCTCCGACACGCCCCCACACGCTCTGACACGCCCCCACACGCTCTGACACGCCCCCACACGCTCTGACACGCCCCCACACGCTCCGACACGCCCCCACACGCTCTGACACCCCACACGCTCCGACACGCCCCACACGCTCTGACACGCCCCACACGCTCCGACACGCCCCACACGCTCTGACACGCCCCACGCTCGGACCGCCCCACACGCTCCCACGCGCCCCCACACGCCCCCACACGCTCCGACACGCCCCCACACGCTCTGACACGCCCCCACACGCTCTCACACGCTCCGACACGCCCCCACACGCTCCGACACGCCCCCACACGCTCTGACACGCCCCCACACGCTCTGACACGCCCCCACACGCTCTGACACGCCCCCACACGCTCTGACACGCCCCCACACGCTCCGACACGCCCCCACACGCTCTGACACGCCCCCACACGCTCCGACACGCCCCCACACGCTCTGACACGCCCCCACACGCTCCGACACGCCCCCACACGCTCTGACGCGCTTCACACGCCCCACACGCTCCGACACGCCCCACACGCTCTGACACGCCCCACACGCTCTCACACGCTCGACCGCCCCACACGCTCTGACACGCTTCCACACGCTCTGACACGCCCCACGCGCTCCCCACGCTCGACACGCCCCACGCTCCCCACGCGCTTCCACGCTCGACAAGCGCTTCCCACGCGCTCACGCGCCACACCTCCTACACGCCACACGGCCCCACGCTCCGACGCGCTTCACACGCTCCACGCGCCCACACGCCTCACGCGCCCCCACCCGCTCCGACACGCCCCCACGCGCCCCCACACGCTCCGACACGCCCCCACACGCTCCCACTCGCCCCCACACGCTCCGACACGCCCCCACACGCTCCCACACGCCCCCACGCGCCCCCACACGCTCCGACACGCCCCCACACGCTCCGACACGCCCCCACACGCTCCGACACGCCCCCACGCGCCCCCACACGCCCCCACACGCTCCCACTCGCCCCCACGCGCCCCCACACGCCCCCACACGCTCCGACACGCCCCCACACGCTCCCACACGCCCCCACACGCTCCGACACGCCCCCACACGCTCCGACACGCCCCCACACGCTCCGACACGCCCCCACACGCTCTGACACGCCCCCACGCTCCGGACACGCCCCACGCTCTGACACGCCCCACACGCTCCGACACGCCCACACGCTCTGACGCGCTTCCCACACGCCCCACGCTCCGACACGCCCCACACGCTCCGACGCTTCTACACGCTCACGCGCCCCACACGCCTCGACGCGCCCACGCTCCGGACACGCCCCCACGCGCTTCCCCACACGCTCGACACGCCCCACACGCTCCGCCCCCACACGCTCCGGACACGCCCCACGCTCCCACGCCCCACGCGCTTCCCCACGCTCGACACGCCCCACACGCTCCGACACGCCCCCCACGCTCCGACCGCCCCACACGCTCCGCCCCACGCTCCGACACGCCCCACGCGCTCCCACGCGCACTCGCCCCCACACGCTCCGACACGCCCCCACACGCTCCGACACGCCCCCACACGCTCAGACACGCCCCCACACGCTCAGACACGCCCCGACTCGCTCTGACACGCCCCCACAAGCTCTGACACGCCCCCACACGCTCCGACACGCCCCCACACGCTCTGACACGCCCCCACACGCTCCGACACGCCCCCACACGCTCTGACGCGCCCCCACACGCCCCCACACGCTCCGACACGCCCCCACACGCTCTGACACGCCCCCACACGCTCTCACACGCTCCGACACGCCCCCACACGCTCTGACACGCCCCCACACGCTCTGACACGCCCCCACGCGCTCCCACACGCTCCGACACGCCCCCACACGCTCCCACGCGCCCCACGCTCAGCCTTTACACGCTCCCACGCTTCACGCGCTCACGCGCTTCCACCTCCCACACGCCCCACACGCTCTGACACGCCCCACGCTCCCACACGCCCCCACACGCCCCCACACGCTCCGACGCGCCCCCACACGCTCCGACACGCCCCCACATGCTCTGACACGCGCCCCCACACGCTCCGACGCGCTTTACGCTCCGACACGCCCCACGCGCTTCCCACGCTCCGACACGCCCCACGCTCCGACCGCCCCCCACGCTCCCACGCTCGACACGCCCACGCTCGACCGCCCCACACGCTCCGACACGCCCCACGCTCCGCCCCACACGCTCCGACCGCCCCCACGCTCCGACACACCCCACGCTCCACACGCTCCCACGCGCCCCACGCCCCACCCGCTCCCACACGCCCCCACACGCTCCGACACGCCCCCACACGCTCCGACACTCCCCCACACGCTCCCACACGCTCCCACGCGCCCCCACACGCCCCCACACGCTCCGACACGCCCCCACACGCTCCGACACGCTCCGACACGCCCCCACACGCCCCCACACGCTCTGACACGCCCCCACACGCTCTGACACGCCCCCACACGCTCTGACACGCCCCCACACGCTCCCACACGCCCCACAGAAGAGTTTTACAGCAGAAACACGGGAACATTTTATTTCACGCTTTACAAAAACAACAGTCCAGAAGAAACACCGTTCTGTTCAGTCCTGGTCCAGTCCTGGTCTGGTTCTGGTCCGGTCCTGGTCCGGTCCTGCTTTAGTCCTGGTCCGGTCCTGCTTTAGTTCCGGTCTAGATCCTGCTTTAGTCCCGGTCTAGATCCTGCTTTAGTCCTGGTCTAGATCCTGCTTTAGTCCTGGTCTAGATCCTGCTTTAGTCCTGGTCTAGATCCTGCTTTAGTCCTGGTCCGGTCCTGCTTTAGTTCCGGTCTAGATCCTGCTTTAGTCCCGGTCTAGATCCTGCTTTAGTCCCGGTCTAGATCCTGCTTTAGTCCCGGTCTAGATCCTGCTTTAGTCCTGGTCCGGTCCTGCTTTAGTCCTGGTCTAGATCCTGCTTTAGTCCTGGTCTAGATCCTGCTTTAGTCCTGGTCTAGATCCTGCTTTAGTCCTGGTCTAGATCCTGCTTTAGTCCTGGTCCGGTCCTGCTTTAGTCCTGGTCTAGATCCTGCTTTAGTCCTGGTCCGGTCCTGCTTTAGTCCTGGTCTAGATCCTGCTTTAGTCCTGGTCTAGATCCTGCTTTAGTCCTGGTCTAGATCCTGCTTTAGTCCTGGTCTAGATCCTGCTTTAGTCCTGGTCTAGATCCTGCTTTAGTCCTGGTCTAGATCCTGCTTTAGTCCTCGTCGTCGTCCTCCTCCACGATGAGTCTGGTGCTGCGTCTCCTGGGTCTGTGGATCCGGTCTTCTTGGTCCTGGTCCTGGTCTGGTCCTGGTCCGGTCCCGGTCCGGTCCTGGTCCGGATCGTCGTCTCTGTAGTTACACTTCCCGCTGTGGCGCCTGAAGCCGTTCAGATTATCAGTCCTGAAACCACGGAAACAGAATTCACCTGCTGCACCTGCCCGACCCGGACAATCAGAGCGCTCCTGGTTTAGACCCAATTTAGTCCTGGTCTAGTCCCGGTCTAGTCCCGGTCTAGTCCCGGTCTAGTCCCGGTCTAGTCCTGGTCTAGTCCTGGTCTAGTCCTGGTCTAGTCCTGGTTTAGTCCTGGTTTAGTCCTGGTCTAGTCCCGGTCTAGTCCTGGTCTAGTCCCGGTCTAGTCCTGGTCTAGTCCTGGTTTAGTCCTGGTCTGGTCCTGGTTTAGTCCTGGTTTAGTCCTGGTCTAGTCCCGGTCTAGTCCTGGTCTAGTCCTGGTCTAGTCCTGGTCTAGTCCTGGTTTAGTCCTGGTTTAGTCCTGGTCTAGTCCCGGTCTAGTCCTGGTCTAGTCCCGGTCTAGTCCTGGTCTAGTCCTGGTTCAGTCCTGGTCTGGTCCTGGTTTAGTCCTGGTCTAATCCTGGTCTAGTCCTGGTCTAGTCCAGGTCTAGTCCAGGTTTAGTCCTGGTCTAGTCCCGGTCTAGTCCTGGTCTAGTCCTGCTTTAGTCCTGGTCTAGTCCCGGTCTAGTCCCGGTCTAGTCCCGGTCTAGTCCCGGTCTAGTCCCGGTCTAGTCCCGGTCTAGTCCTGGTCTAGTCCTGGTCTAGTCCTGGTGTAGTCCTGGTTTAGTCCTGGTCTAGTCCCGGTCTAGTCCTGGTCTAGTCCCGGTCTAGTCCTGGTCTAGTCCTGGTTTAGTCCTGGTCTGGTCCTGGTTTAGTCCTGGTTTAGTCCTGGTTTAGTCCTGGTCTAGTCCTGGTTCAGTCCTGGTCTGGTCCTGGTTTAGTCCTGGTCTAATCCTGGTCTAGTCCTGGTCTAGTCCAGGTCTAGTCCCGGTCTAGTCCCGGTCTAGTCCCGGTCTAGTCCCGGTCTAGTCCCGGTCTAGTCCCGGTCTAGTCCTGGTCTAGTCCTGGTCTAGTCCTGGTCTAGTCCTGGTCTAGTCCTGGTCTAGTCCTGGTCTAGTCCTGGTCTAGTCCTGGTCTAGTCCTGGTCTAGTCCTGGTTTAGTCCTGGTCTGGTCCTGGTTTAGTCCTGGTTTAGTCCTGGTTTAGTCCTGGTCTAGTCCTGGTTCAGTCCTGGTCTGGTCCTGGTTTAGTCCTGGTCTAATCCTGGTCTAGTCCTGGTCTAGTCCAGGTCTAGTCCAGGTTTAGTCCTGGTCTAGTCCCGGTCTAGTCCTGGTCTAGTCCTGCTTTAGTCCTGGTCTAGTCCCGGTCTAGTCCCGGTCTAGTCCCGGTCTAGTCCCGGTCTAGTCCCGGTCTAGTCCCGGTCTAGTCCCGGTCTAGTCCCGGTCTAGTCCCGGTCTAGTCCCGGTCTAGTCATGGTCTAGTCCCGGTCTAGTCCCGGTCTAGTCCCGGTCTAGTCCTGGTCTAGTCCTGGTCTAGTCCCGGTTTAGTCCTGGTTTAGTCCCGGTTTAGTCCTGGTTCAGTCCCGGTTTAGTCCTGGTTCAGTCCCGGTCTAGTCCTGGTTCAGTCCTGGTCTAGTCCTGGTCCAGTCCTGGTCCAGTCCCGGTCTAGTCCAGGTCCAGTCCCGGTCTAGTCCAGGTCCAGTCCCGGTCCAGTCCTGGTCCAGTCCCGGTCCAGTCCTGGTCCAGTCCCGGTCCAGTCCTGGTCTAGTCCCGGTCCAGTCCCGGTCTAGTCCTGGTTCAGTCCTGGTCCAGTCCCGGTCCAGTCCCGGTCCAGTCCCGGTCCAGTCCTGGTCCAGTCCTGGTCCAGTCCTGGTCCAGTCCTGGTCCAGTCCTGGTCCAGTCCTGGTTCAGTCCCGGTCCAGTCCAGGTTCAGACCTGAAGCAGCAGAACAGGCACTGGTATCTTCCTGGTTTGTGGGTGAATTTCACATGTTCTTTGAGCTGATACGACATGAAGAAACTCTGTCCACACACGGAACAGGAGAACGTCCTGGGCAGGTCATGGGCACGTTCCAGGTGGTTCAGAGCGAAGCCTGTGGAGAACAGGAGAACATGAGAACAGGAGAACAGGAGAACAGGAGAACATGAGAACATGAGAACATGAGAACAGGAGAACAGGAGAACAGGAGAACACGAGAACAGGAGAACAGGAGAACACGAGAACAGGAGAACATGAGAACATGAGAACATGAGAACATGAGAACAGGAGAACACGAGAACACGAGAACAGGAGAACACGAGAACAGGAGAACAGGAGAACATGAGAACAGGAGAACAGGAGAACAGGAGAACAGGAGAACATGAGAACAGGAGAACAGGAGAACAGGAGAACATGAGAACATGAGAACATGAGAACAGGAGAACAGGAGAACAGGAGAACACGAGAACAGGAGAACAGGAGAACAGGAGAACATGAGAACATGAGAACATGAGAACAGGAGAACATGAGAACACGAGAACACGAGAACACGAGAACAGGAGAACACGAGAACACGAGAACACGAGAACACGAGAACAGGAGAACACGAGAACAGGAGAACATGAGAACAGGAGAACACGAGAACACGAGAACATGAGAACATGAGAACAGGAGAACACGAGAACACGAGAACACGAGAACACGAGAACAGGAGAACACGAGAACAGGAGAACATGAGAACAGGAGAACAGGAGAACAGGAGAACATGAGAACATGAGAACATGAGAACAGGAGAACAGGAGAACAGGAGAACACGAGAACAGGAGAACAGGAGAACAGGAGAACATGAGAACATGAGAACATGAGAACAGGAGAACATGAGAACACGAGAACACGAGAACACGAGAACAGGAGAACACGAGAACACGAGAACACGAGAACACGAGAACAGGAGAACACGAGAACAGGAGAACATGAGAACAGGAGAACACGAGAACACGAGAACATGAGAACATGAGAACAGGAGAACACGAGAACACGAGAACACGAGAACACGAGAACAGGAGAACACGAGAACAGGAGAACAGGAGAACACGAGAACAGGAGAACATGAGAACAGGAGAACACGAGAACATGAGAACATGAGAACATGAGAACAGGAGAACATGAGAACACGAGAACAGGAGAACATGAGAACACGAGAACACGAGAACACGAGAACACGAGAACACGAGAACAGGAGAACACGAGAACAGGAGAACATGAGAACAGGAGAACACGAGAACATGAGAACATGAGAACATGAGAACAGGAGAACATGAGAACAGGAGAACACGAGAACACGAGAACACGAGAACAGGAGAACATGAGAACATGAGAACAGGAGAACAGGAGGACCAGGAGAACAGGAAAACAGGAGAACAGGAGAACAGGAGAACATGAGAACATGAGAACAGGAGAACATGAGAACAGGAGAACAGGAGGACCAGGAGAACAGGAGAACACGAGAACACGAGAACAGGAGAACAGGAGAACAGGAGAACAGGAGAACACGAGAACAGGAGAACACAAGAACACGAGAACAGGAAAACATGAGAACAGGAGGACCAGGAGAACAGGAGAACAGGAGAACAGGAGAACATGAGAACATGAGAACAGGAGAACAGGAGAACATGAGAACAGGAGAACAGGAGAACAGGAGAACAGGAGAACATGAGAACAGGAGAACAGGAGAACAGGAGAACAGGAGGACCAGGAGAACATGAGAACAGGAGAACATGAGAACAGGAGAACACGAGAACACGAGAACACGAGAACACGAGAACACGAGAACAGGAGAACAGGAGAACAGGAGAACATGAGAACATGAGAACATGAGAACAGGAGAACATGAGAACACGAGAACACGAGAACACGAGAACAGGAGAACACGAGAACACGAGAACACGAGAACACGAGAACAGGAGAACACGAGAACAGGAGAACATGAGAACAGGAGAACACGAGAACACGAGAACATGAGAACATGAGAACAGGAGAACACGAGAACACGAGAACACGAGAACACGAGAACAGGAGAACACGAGAACAGGAGAACATGAGAACAGGAGAACAGGAGAACAGGAGAACATGAGAACATGAGAACATGAGAACAGGAGAACAGGAGAACAGGAGAACACGAGAACAGGAGAACAGGAGAACAGGAGAACATGAGAACATGAGAACATGAGAACAGGAGAACATGAGAACACGAGAACACGAGAACACGAGAACAACTGGAACACGAAGAACACGAGAACAGGAGAACACGAGGAACAGGAGAACACGAGAACAGGAGAACAGGAGAACAGGAGAACAGGAGAACAGGAGAACATGAGAACATGAGAACAGGAGAACAGGAATACCAGTACACCAGTATACCAGGAGAACACGAGAACAGGAGAACAGGAGAACACGAGAAAAAGAGAACAGGTGAACAGGAGAACACGAGAACATGAGAACATGAGAACATGAGAACAGGAGAACATGAGAACACGAGAACAGGAGAACATGAGAACACGAGAACACGAGAACACGAGAACACGAGAACACGAGAACAGGAGAACACGAGAACAGGAGAACATGAGAACAGGAGAACACGAGAACATGAGAACATGAGAACATGAGAACAGGAGAACATGAGAACAGGAGAACACGAGAACACGAGAACACGAGAACACGAGAACAGGAGAACATGAGAACATGAGAACAGGAGAACAGGAGGACCAGGAGAACAGGAAAACAGGAGAACAGGAGAACAGGAGAACATGAGAACATGAGAACAGGAGAACATGAGAACAGGAGAACAGGAGGACCAGGAGAACAGGAGAACACGAGAACACGAGAACAGGAGAACAGGAGAACAGGAGAACAGGAGAACACGAGAACAGGAGAACACAAGAACACGAGAACAGGAAAACATGAGAACAGGAGGACCAGGAGAACAGGAGAACAGGAGAACAGGAGAACATGAGAACATGAGAACAGGAGAACAGGAGAACATGAGAACAGGAGAACAGGAGAACAGGAGAACAGGAGAACATGAGAACAGGAGAACAGGAGAACAGGAGGACCAGGAGAACATGAGAACAGGAGAACATGAGAACAGGAGAACACGAGAACACGAGAACACGAGAACACGAGAACAGGAGAACATGAGAACAGGAGAACATGAGAACAGGAGAACAGGAGGACCAGGAGAACAGGAAAACAGGAGAACAGGAGAACAGGAGAACATGAGAACATGAGAACAGGAGAACATGAGAACAGGAGAACAGGAGGACCAGGAGAACAGGAGAACACGAGAACACGAGAACAGGAGAACAGGAGAACAGGAGAACAGGAGAACATTAGAACAGGAGAACACGAGAACAGAGAACAGGAAAACATGAGAACATGAGAACAGGAGAACAGGAGGACCAGGAGAACAGGAGGACCAGGAGAACAGGAGAACAGGAGAACAGGAGAACATGAGAACATGAGAACAGGAGAACAGGAGAACATGAGAACATGAGAACAGGAGAACAGGAGAACATGAGAACATGAGAACAGGAGAACAGGAGAACAGGAGAACAGGAGGACCAGGAGAACAGGAGAACAGGAGAACAGGAGAACAGGAGAACAGGAGAACATGAGAACAGGAGAACAGGAGAACAGGAGAACAGGAGAACATGAGGACCAGGAGAACATGAGAACATGAGAACAGGAGAACACGAGAACACGAGAACACGAGAACACGAGAACAGGAGAACAGGAGAACATGAGAACAGGAGGACCAGGAGAACAGGAGAACAGGAGAACAGGAGAACACGAGAACACGAGAACACGAGAACAGGAGAACAGGAGAACAGGAGAACACGAGAACACGAGAACACGAGAACAGGAGAACATGAGAACAGGAGAACAGGAGAACATGAGAACATGAGAACAGGAGAACACGAGAACAGGAGAACATGAGAACATGAGAACACGAGAACAGGAGAACATGAGAACATGAGAACAGGAGAACAGGAGAACACGAGAACAGGAGAACATGAGAACAGGAGAACAGGAGAACATGAGAACAGGAGAACATGAGAACACGAGAACACGAGAACAGGAGAACACGAGAACAGGAGAACATGAGAACACGAGAACACGAGAACACGAGAACAGGAGAACATGAGAACAGGAGAACATGAGAACATGAGAACAGGAGAACAGGAGAACACGAGAACAGGAGAACAGGAGAACATGAGAACAGGAGAACATGAGAACAGGAGAACAGGAGAACATGAGAACAGGAGAACAGGAGAACATGAGAACAGGAGAACATGAGAACAGGAGAACAGGAGAACATGAGAACATGAGAACAGGAGAACATGAGAACAGGAGAACAGGAGAACATGAGAACAGGAGAACAGGAGAACATGAGGACCAGGAGAACACGAGAACACGAGAACACGAGAACACGAGAACAGGAGAACACGAGAACACGAGAACACGAGAACAGGAGAACAGGAGAACAGGAGAACAGGAGAACATGAGAACAGGAGAACACGAGAACACGAGAACACGAGAACACGAGAACAGGAGAACATGAGAACAGGAGAACATGAGAACAGGAGAACACGAGAACACGAGAACACGAGAACAGGAGAACACGAGAACAGGAGAACATGAGAACAGGAGAACAGGAGAACATGAGAACAGGAGAACATGAGAACATGAGAACAGGAGAACATGAGAACAGGAGAACAGGAGAACATGAGAACAGGAGAACAGGAGAACATGAGGACCAGGAGAACACGAGAACACGAGAACACGAGAACAGGAGAACACGAGAACACGAGAACACGAGAACAGGAGAACAGGAGAACAGGAGAACAGGAGAACAGGAGAACACGAGAACACGAGAACACGAGAACAGGAGAACATGAGAACAGGAGAACATGAGAACAGGAGAACACGAGAACACGAGAACACGAGAACAGGAGAACAGGAGAACAGGAGAACATGAGAACAGGAGAACAGGAGAACATGAGAACAGGAGAACACGAGAACACGAGAACACGAGAACACGAGAACAGGAGAACATGAGAACATGAGAACAGGAGAACAGGAGAACACGAGAACACGAGAACAGGAGAACAGGAGAACATGAGAACAGGAGAACAGGAGAACATGAGAACATGAGAACAGGAGAACATGAGAACAGGAGAACAGGAGAACATGAGAACATGAGAACAGGAGAACATGAGAACAGGAGAACAGGAGAACATGAGAACAGGAGAACAGGAGAACAGGAGAACAGGAGAACAGGAGAACACGAGAACACGAGAACAGGAGAACAGGAGAACATGAGAACAGGAGAACAGGAGAACATGAGAACATGAGAACAGGAGAACATGAGAACAGGAGAACAGGAGAACAGGAGAACAGGAGAACAGGAGAACATGAGGACCAGGAGAACAGGAGAACAGGAGAACAGGAGAACAGGAGAACAGGAGAACACGAGAACACGAGAACACGAGAACAGGAGAACATGAGAACATGAGAACAGGAGAACAGGAGAACAGGAGAACATGAGAACAGGAGAACAGGAGAACAGGAGGACCAGGAGAACAGGAGAACAGGAGGACCAGGAGAACAGGAGAACATGAGAACAGGAGAACAAGGAGAACAGGAGAACATGAGGAACAGGAGAACATGAGGAACAGGAGAACAGGAGAACAGGAGAACCAGGAGAACATGAGAACCAGGAGAACAGGAGAACAGGAGAACAGGAGAACAGGAGAACATGAGAACATGAGAACAGGAGAACATGAGAACAGGAGAACAGGAGAACATGAGGACCAGGAGAACAGGAGAACAGGAGAACAGGAGAACAGGAGAACAGGAGAACATGAGGAACAGGAGAACAGGAGAACAGGAGAACAGGAGAACAGGAGAACCAGGAGAACAGGAGAACAGGAGAACAGGAGAACATGAGGACCAGGAGAACAGGAGAACAGGAGAACAGGAGAACACGAGAACACGAGAACACGAGAACATGAGAACATGAGAACAGGAGAACAGGAGGACCAGGAGAACAGGAGGACCAGGAGAACAGGAGAACATGAGAACATGAGAACATGAGGAACAGCGAGAACACAGGAACAGGAGAACATGAGAACATGAGAACATGAGAACATGAGAACACGAGAACAGGAGAACAGGAGAACAGGAGAACATGAGAACACGAGAACAGGAGAACAGGAGAACATGAGAACATGAGAACAGGAGAACAGGAGAACATGAGAACAGGAGAACAGGAGAACATGAGAACAGGAGAACATGAGAACAGGAGAACATGAGAACAGGAGAACATGAGAACATGAGAACAGGAGAACATGAGGACCAGGAGAACAGGAGAACATGAGAACACGAGAACACGAGAACACGAGAACACGAGAACACGAGAACAGGAGAACATGAGAACACGAGAACACGAGAACAGGAGAACACGAGAACACGAGAACACGAGAACATGAGAACAGGAGAACATGAGAACATGAGAACATGAGAACCAGGAGAACAGGAGAACAGGAGAACAGGAGAACAGGAGAACATGAGGACCAGGAGAACAGGAGAACAGGAGAACAGGAGAACAGGAGAACAGGAGAACAGGAGAACAGGAGAACATGAGAACAGGAGAACATGAGAACAGGAGAACATGAGAACATGAGAACAGGAGAACAGGAGAACAGGAGAACATGAGAACAGGAGAACAGGAGAACATGAGAACATGAGAACAGGAGAACATGAGAACAGGAGAACAGGAGAACAGGAGAACAGGAGAACAGGAGAACATGAGGACCAGGAGAACAGGAGAACAGGAGAACAGGAGAACAGGAGAACACGAGAACATGAGAACAGGAGAACAGGAGAACATGAGAACAGGAGAACAGGAGAACAGGAGAACATGAGAACAGGAGAACAGGAGAACATGAGGACCAGGAGAACAGGAGAACAGGAGAACAGGAGAACAGGAGAACAGGAGAACAGGAGAACACGAGAACAGGAGAACAGGAGAACAGGAGAACATGAGAACATGAGAACATGAGAACAGGAGAACACGAGAACACGAGAACACGAGAACAGGAGAACACGAGAACAGGAGAACATGAGAACAGGAGAACATGAGAACAGGAGAACACGAGAACACGAGAACACGAGAACACGAGAACAGGAGAACATGAGAACAGGAGAACAGGAGAACAGGAGAACAGGAGGACCAGGAGAACAGGAGAACAGGAGAACATGAGAACAGGAGAACACGAGAACACGAGAACAGGAGAACATGAGAACAGGAGAACAGCAGGAGAACACGAGAACACGAGAACAGGAGAACAGGAGAACAGGAGAACACGAGAACACGAGAACACGAGAACACACGAACACGAGAACAGGAGAACATGAGAACAGGAGAACAGGAGAACAGGAGAACATGAGAACAGGAGGACCAGGAGAACAGGAGAACAGGAGAACAGGAGAACAGGAGAACAGGAGAACAGGAGAACAGGAGAACATGAGAACAGGAGAACAGGAGAACAGGAGAACAGGAGAACATGAGAACAGGAGAACAGGAGAACAGGAGAACAGGAGGACCAGGAGAACAGGAGAACAGGAGAACAGGAGAACATGAGAACAGGAGAACAGGAGAACAGGAGAACAGGAGAACATGAGGACCAGGAGAACATGAGAACATGAGAACAGGAGAACACGAGAACACGAGAACACGAGAACACGAGAACACGAGAACAGGAGAACAGGAGAACATGAGAACAGGAGAACATGAGAACATGAGAACAGGAGGACCAGGAGAACAGGAGAACAGGAGAACAGGAGAACACGAGAACACGAGAACACGAGAACAGGAGAACAGGAGAACAGGAGAACAGGAGAACACGAGAACACGAGAACAGGAGAACATGAGAACAGGAGAACAGGAGAACATGAGAACATGAGAACAGGAGAACACGAGAACAGGAGAACATGAGAACATGAGAACACGAGAACAGGAGAACATGAGAACATGAGAACAGGAGAACACGAGAACACGAGAACAGGAGAACATGAGAACAGGAGAACATGAGAACAGGAGAACATGAGAACACGAGAACAGGAGAACAGGAGAACAGGAGAACACGAGAACACGAGAACACGAGAACAGGAGAACACGAGAACACGAGAACATGAGGAACAGGAGAACACAAGAACATGAGGAACAGGAGAACAGCAGAACACGAGAAAAGGATAACAGGAGAACAGGAGAACACGAGAACAGGAGAACATGAGAACAGGAGGAACAGGAGAACATGTGAACAGGAGAACAGGAGAACATGAGAACAGGAGGAACATGAGAACAGGAGAACAGGAGGAACATGAGAACAGGAGAACAGGAGAACTTGAGAACACGAGAACACGAGAACATGAGAACAGGAGAACAGGGAGAACATGAGGACCAGGAGAACACGAGAACACGAGAACACGAGAACACGAGAACATGAGAACACGAGAACACGAGGAACAGGAGAACAGGAGAACACGAGAACACGAGAACATGAGGAACAGGAGAACACAAGAACATGAGGAACAGGAGAACAGGAGAACAGGAGAACAGGAGAACAGGAGAACAGGAGAACACGAGAACACGAGAACATGAGGAACAGGAGAACACGAGAACATGAGGAACAGGAGAACAGGAGAACAGGAGAACAGGAGAACACGAGAACAGGAGAACACGAGAACATGAGGAACAGGAGAACACCAGGAACATGAGGAACAGGAGAACATGAGAACAGGAGAACATGAGAACATGAGGAACAGGAGAACATGAGAACAGGAGAACATGAGAACATGAGGAACAGGAGAACAGGAGAACAGGAGAACAGAAGAACAGGAGAACAGGAGAACATGAGGAACATGAGGACCAGGAGAACACGAGGAACACGAGGAACACGAGGAACACGAGGAACACGAGAACAGGAGAACAGGAGAACAGGAGAACATGAGAACAGGAGAACAAGAGGAACACGAGGAACACGAGGAACAGGAGAACATGAGAACAGGAGAACATGAGAACAGGAGAACACGAGAACAGGAGAACACGAGAACAGGAGAACACGAGAACAGGGGAACATGAGAACAGGGGAACATGAGAACAGGGGAACATGAGAACAGGAGAACACGAGAACACGAGAACACGAGGAACACGATAACACGAGAACAGGAGAACATGAGAACATGAGAACAGGAGAACATGAGGACCAGGAGAACAGGAGAACAGGAGAACAGGAGAACAGGAGAACACGAGAACACGAGGAACAGGAGAACAGGAGAACAGGAGAACAGGAGAACAGGAGAACACGAGAACAGGAGAACAGGAGAACAGGAGAACAGGAGAACAGGAGAACAGGAGAACATGAGGACCAGGAGAACAGGAGAACAGGAGAACAGGAGAACAGGAGAACAGGAGAACACGAGAACACGAGAACAGGAGAACAGGAGAACATGAGAACAGGAGAACAGGAGAACATGAGAACAGGAGAACAGGAGAACATGAGGACCAGGAGAACAGGAGAACAGGAGAACAGGAGAACAGGAGAACACGAGAACAGGAGAACACGAGAACACGAGAACACGAGAACATGAGGAACAGGAGAACATGAGGAACAGGAGAACAGGAGAACAGGAGAACCAGGAGAACATGAGAACCAGGAGAACAGGAGAACATGAGAACAGGAGAACATGAGGACCAGGAGAACAGGAGAACATGAGAACACGAGAACACGAGAACACGAGAACACGAGGAACACGAGAACACGAGAACATGAGAACACGAGAACACGAGGAACAGGAGAAAACGACAACACGAGAACATTAGACCATGAGAACAGGATAAAATGAGAACATGCGAACATGAGAACCAGGAGAACAGGAGAACAGGAGAACAGGAGAACAGGAGAACATGAGGACCAGGAGAACAGGAGAACAGGAGGAACATGAGAACATGAGAACAGGAGAACAGGAGAACATGAGGACCAGGAGAACAGGAGAACAGGAGAACATGAGGAACAGGAGAACAGGAGAACATGAGGAACAGGAGAACATGAGAACAGGAGAACAGGAGAACAGGTTAACAGGAGAACAGGAGAACAGGAGAACATGAGGACCAGGAGAACAGGAGAACAGGAGAACAGGAGAACAGGAGGAACACGAGAACACGAGGGAACAGGAGAACACGAGAACACGAGAACACGAGAACAGGAGAACATGAGAACATGAGAACATGAGAACATGAGAACAGGAGAACAGGAGGACCAGGAGAACAGGAGGACCAGGGAGAGACAGGAGAACATGAGAACATGAGAACACGAGGAACACGAGGAACACGAGAACACAGGAGAACATGAGAACATGAGAACATGAGAACATGAGAACACGAGAACAGGAGGAACAGGAGAACAGGAGGAACATGAGAACACGAGAACAGGAGAACAGGAGAACATGAGAACATGAGAACAGGAGAACAGGAGAACATGAGAACAGGAGAACATGAGAACAGGGAGAACATGAGAACAGGAGAACATGAGAACAGGAGAACATGAGAACATGAGAACAGGAGAACATGAGGACCAGGAGAACAGGAGAACATGAGAACACGAGGAACACGAGGAACAGAGAACACGAGAACAGGAGAACATGAGAACACGAGGAACACGAGAACGGAGAACACGAGAACACGAGGAACACTGAGAACATGAGGAACAGGAGAACATGAGAACATGAGAACATGAGAACCAGGAGAACAGGAGAACAGGAGAACAGGAGAACAGGAGAACATGAGGACCAGGAGAACAGGAGACCAGGAGAACATGAGAACAGGAGAACAGGAGAACAGGATAACTGGAGTACAGGGGAACATGAGAACAGGAGAACATGAGAACAGGAGAACATGAGAACAGGAGAACATGAGAACAGGAGAACATGAGAACAGGGAGAACAGGAGAACATTAGAACATGATAACAGGAGAACATGAGAACAGGTGAACAGGAGAAAAGGAGAACATGTGGACCAGGAGAACAGGAGAACAGGAGAACAGGAGAACAGGAGAACACGAGGAACAGGAGAACACGAGAACATGAGAACAAGAGAACAAAAGGAGAACAAGAGAACAGCAAGAGAACAGGAGAACAGTAGAACATCAGAACAGGAGAACAGGAGAACATGAGGACCAGGAGAACAGGAGAACAGGAGAAAATGATAACATGAGAACACGAGGAACAGGAGAACACGAGGAACACGAGAACACGAGGAACACGAGAACAGGAGAACATGAGGAACAGGAGAACATGAGGAACAGGAGAACAGGAGAACAGGAGAACCAGGAGAACATGAGAACCAGGAGAACAGGAGAACAGGGAGAACATGAGGAACAGGAGGAACAGGAGAACATGAGAACATGAGAACAGGAGAACATGAGAACAGGAGAACATGACAACAGGATAACATGAGGACCAGGAGAACTGGAGAACACGAGAACAACAGAACAGGAGAAAATTAGAACATCAGACCAGGTGAACCTGAGAACAGGAGGAACATGAGAACAGGAGAACATGAGGAACAGGAGAACAGGAGAACAGGAGAACAGGAGAACCAGGAGACCAGGAGACCAGGAGAACAGGAGAACAGGAGAACAGGAGAACAGGAGGACCAGGAGAACAGGAGAACAGGATAACAGGAGAACAGGAGAACAGGAGAACACGAGAACAGGAGAACACGAGAACACGAGAACAGGAGAACATGAGAACATGAGAACATGAGAACAGGAGAACAGGAGGACCAGGAGAACAGGAGGACCAGGAGAACAGGAGAACAGGAGAACAGGAGAACACGAGAAAACGAGAACACGAGAACACGAGAACACCAGAAAAGGACAACAGGAGAAAAGGCGAACAGGGGAACATGAGAACACGAGAACAGGAGCACAGGAGAACATGAGAACATGATGACCAGGAGAACAGGAGAACAGGAGAACAGGAGAACATGAGAACATGAGAACAGGAGAACAGGAGAACATGAGAACATGAGAACAGGAGAACATGAGAACATGAGAACATGAGAACATGAGGACCAGGAGAACAGGAGAACAGGAGAACAGGAGAACACGAGAACACGAGAACACGAGAACATGAGAACACGAGAACATGAGAACACGAGAACGAGAACAGGAGAACACGAACACGAGAACATGAGAACAGGAGAACAGGAGAACATGAGAACATGAGAACCAGGAGAACAGGAGAACATGAGAACAGGAGAACAGGAGAACATGTGAGGACCAGGAGAACAGGAGAACAGGAGAACATGAGAACAGGAGGAACAGTAGAACAGGAGAACAGGAGAACATGAGAACAGGAGAACAGGAGAACATGAGAACAGGAGAACATGAGAACAGGAGAACATGAGAACATGAGGACCAGGAGAACAGGAGAACAGGAGAACATGAGAACATGAGGACCAGGAGAACAGGAGAACAGGAGAACAGGAGGAACATGAGGAACAGGAGAACATGAGGAACAGGAGAACATGAGAACAGGAGAACAGTAGAACCAGGAGAACATGAGAACCAGGAGAACATGAGAACATGAGAACATGAGAACAGGAGAACAGGAGAACATGAGAACATGAGAACAGGAGAACATGAGGAACATGAGAACAGGAGAACATGAGGCACAGGAGAACATGAGTACCAGGAGAACAGGAGAACAGGAGAACATGAGAACAGGATAACAAGAGAACAGGAGAACAGGAGAACATGAGGAACAGGAGAACAGGAGAACATGAGAACAGGAGAACAGGAGAACAGGAGAACAGGAGAACAGGAGAACACGAGAACAGGAGAACACGAGAACAGGAGAACAGGAGAACATGAGAACAGGAGAACAGGAGAACAGGAGAACAGGAGAACATGAGAACATGAGAACAGGAGAACAGGAGGACCAGGAGAACAGGAGGACCAGGAGAACAGGAGAACATGAGAACATGAGGAACAGGAGAACAGGAGAACAGGAGAACAGAAGAACAGGAGAACACGAGAACAGGAGAACAGGAGAACAGGATAACAGGAGAACACGAGAACACGTGAACAGGAGAACAGGAGAACAGGAGAACAGGAGAACAGGAGAACAGGATAACATGATGACCAGGAGAACAGGAGAACAGGAGAACAGGAGAACAGGAGAACAGGAGAACAGGAGAACATGAGAACAGGAGAACAGGAGAACAGGAGAACAGGAGAACCAGGAGAACAGGAGAACAGGAGAACAGGGAGAACAGGAGAACATGAGGACCAGGAGAACAGGAGAACAGGAGAAAAGGAGGAACAGGAGAACACGAGAACACGAGAACAGGAGAACAGGAGAACACGAGAACACGAGGAACACGAACACGAGGAACAGGAGAACATGAGGAACAGGAGAACATGAGGAACAGGAGAACAGGAGAACAGGAGAACCAGGAGAACATGAGAACCAGGAGAACAGGAGAACAGGAGAACATGAGAACAGGAGAACAGGAGGACCAGGAGAACAGGAGAACAGGAGAACATGAGAACAGGAGAACATGAGAACAGGAGAACATGAGGACCAGGAGACCAGGAGAACAGGAGAACATGAGAACAGGAGAACATGTGAACAGGAGAACAGGAGAAAATGATGAACAGGAGAACATGAGAACAGGAGAAAATGAGGAACAGGAGAACAGGAGAACATGAGAACAGGAGAACATGAGAACAGGAGAACAGGAGAACAGGAGAACAGGAGAACAGGAGAACAAGAGAACATGAGAACACGAGAACAGGAGAACACGAGAACACGAGAACACGAGAACACGAGAACACGAGAACACGAGAACAGGAGAACATGAGAACATGAGAACATGAGAACATGAGAACAGGAGAACAGGAGGACCAGGAGAACAGGAGAACAGGAGAACAGGAGAACATGAGAACAGGAGAACAGGAGAACAGGAGAACATGAGAACAGGAGAACATGAGAACGAGAACAGGAGAACAGGGAGAACAGGAGAACAGGAGAACACGAGAACACGAGGAACAGGAGAACAGGAGAACATGAGAACATGAGAACAGGAGAACAGGAGAACATGAGAACATGAGAACAGGGAGGAACATGAGAACAGGAGAACAGGAGAACAGGGAGAACATGAGAACAGGAGAACATGAGGAACATGAGAACAGGAGAACATGAGGACCAGGAGAACACGAGAACATGAGAACACGAGAACACGAGAACACGAGAACAGAGAACACGAGGAACAGGAGAACATGAGAACACGAGAACACGAGGAACAGGAGAACACGAGAACAGGAACATGAGAACAGGAGAACAGGAGAACATGAGAACATGAGAACCAGGAGAACAGGAGAACATGAGAACAGGATAACAGGAGAACATGAGGACCAGGAGAACAGGAGAACAGGAGAACATGAGAACAGGAGAACATGAGAACAGGAGAACAGGAGAACATGAGGAACAGGGAGAACATGAGAACAGGAGAACATGAGAACATGAGAACAGGAGAACATGAGGACCAGGAGAACAGGAGAACAGGAGAAACATGAGAACATGAGAACAGGAGAACAGGAGAACATGAGAACAGGAGAACATGAGGAACAGGAGAACATGAGGAACATGGAGAACATGAGAACAGGAGAACAGGAGAAATCCAGGAGAACATGAGAACCAGGAGAACAGGAGAACAGGAGGACATGAGAACAGGAGAACACAACATGAGAACAGGAGAACATGAGAACATGAGAACAGGAGAACATGAGGAACAGGAGAACAGGAGAACATGGTAACAGGGAAACCAGGAGAACATGAGAACAGGAGAACATGAGAACAGGATAACAAGAGGAGCAGGAGAACAGGGAGAACATGAGGAACAGGAGAACAGGAGAACATGAGAACAGGAGAGCAGGAGAACAGGAGAACTGGAGAACAGGGAGAACAGAGAACAGGAGAACACGAACAGGATAACATGAGAACATGAGAACATGAGAACAGGAGAACAGGAGGACCAGGAGAACAGGAGGAACCAGGAGAACAGAGAACATGAGAACATGAGAACAGGAGAACAGGAGAACAGGAGAACATGAGAACAGGAGAGAACAGGAGAACAGGAGAACATGAGAACAGGAGAACATGAGGAACAGGAGAACATGAGGAACATGAGAACATGAGAACAGGAGAACAGGAGAACTAGGAGAACATGAGAACCAGGAGAACAGGAGAACAGGAGGACAGGAGAACAGGAGAACTTGGGAGAACATGAGAACATGAAGAGAACAAGAGAACAAAAGAACATGAGAACAACACGAGAACATGAGAACAGCAGAGAACAGGGGAGAACATGAGGAACATGAGAACAAGGAGAACAGGAGAACATGAGAGCAGGAGAACATGAGGAACATGAGAACAGGAGAACAGGAGGGAACATGAGAACAGGAGAACATGAAGAGAACAGGAGAGCACAGGAGAACACTTGAGAGAACAGGAGAACAGGAGAACATGAGAACAGGAGAACAGAACCCGAGGAACACGAGGAGCAGGAGGGCAGGAGAACAGGAGGAGGAACAGGAGAACAGGAGAACCAGCGAGAACAGGAGAACATGAGAACACGAGGAACATGAGAACATGAAGAACGCTGAGAACAGGAGAACATGAGAACATGAACCAGGAGAACAGGAGAACAGGAGAACATGAGAACAGGAGAACAGGAGAACATGAGGAACATGAGAACCAGGAGGAACAGAGGCAGGAGGAGACCAGGAGAACAGGAGAACATGAGAACATGGGGAACAGGAGAACATGAGGGACCAGGAGGAACAGGAGGAACAGGAGAACAGGAGAACATGAGAACAGGAGAACATGAGAACAGGGAGAACAGGAGAACATGAGGAACAGGAGAACATGAGGGAACAGGAGAACAGGAGAACAGGAGAACAGGAGAACAGGAGAACCAGGAGAACATGAGAACCGGGAGAACAGGAGAACAGGAGAACATGAGGAACAGGAGAACAGGAGGAACACGAGGAACACGAGAACAGGAGGAACATGAGGAACAGGGAGAACAGGAGAACAGGAGAACAGGAGAACAGGAGAACATGAGAACAGGAGGAACAGGAGAACAGGAGGAACAGGAGAACAGGAGGAACCAGGAGAACATGAGGACCAGGAGAACAGGAGAACAGGAGAACAGGAGAACAGGAGAACAGGAGAACACGAGGAACACGAGAACACGAGGCAGGAACATGAGAACATGAGGGAACGGGAGAGCATGAAGGAACAGGAGAACAGGAGAACCAGGAGAACCAGGAGAACAGGAGAACAGGAGAACAGGGAGAACAGGAGAACATGAGAACATGAGAACAGGAAGGAACATGAGGGACCAGGAGAACAGGAGAGCAGGAGGCAGGAGAGCAGCGGGGGCAGGAGAACATGAGGGAACAGGAGAGCAGAGGAGAACATGAGGAACAGGAGAACATGAGACAGGAGGAGCAGGAGAGACAGGAGGCAGGAGACAGGAGGCAGGGAGGCAGACCAGGGAGAACCAGGAGAACAGAGAACAGCCCAGGAACAGGAGAACAGGAACACGAGAACAGAACCACGAGAACAGGAGAACAGGAGAACAGGAGAACATGAGAACAGGAGAACGGGAGAACATGAGAACATGAGAACAGGAGAACATGAGAACAGCAGAACAGGAGAACAGGAGGAACAGGAGGGAGCAGGAGAACAGCGAGAACATGAGGAGCCACAGGAGAACAGGAGAACCAGGAGAACGGAGGAGCAGGAGAACAGCGAGAACAGGGAACAGAGAACCGAACACGAGGAACGGGAGAACATGAGGGACAGGAGGCATGGGAACAGGAGACAGGAGAACCAGGAGAGCATGAGGACCAGGAGAACAGGAGAACTAGGAGGAACAGGAGAACAGGAGAACAGGAGAACAGGAGAACCTTGCGAGAACATGAGAACAGGAGGAGAACAGGAGAACAGGAGAACATGAGAACACGAGAACAGGAGAACGAGGAGAACTTGTGAAATTGGGAGGAGCATGAGGAACAGGAGAACAGGAGAACATGAGAACAGGGAGAACAGGAGAACAGGAGAGCCAGGAGAACAGGAGAACAGGGAGAACATGAGAACATGAGGAACCATGGGGACGGAGGAACAGGAGAACAGAGAACAGGGCAGGAGAACAGGAGAACACGAGAACAGGAACAGCTGAGAACAGGAGAACTGTGAGGAACACTGAGGAACATGAGAACAGGAGAACAGGAGGACCAGAGAACAGGAGAACATGAGAACAGGAGAACATGAGGAACGGAGAACAGGAGAACATGAGAACATGAGAACAGGAGAACATGAGGAACATGAGAACAGGAGAACATGAGAACATGAGAACAGGGAGAACAGGAGAACATGAGGAACATGAGAACATGAGAACATGAGGACCAGGAGAACAGGAGGAACAGGAGGAGCAGGAGGGCAGGGAGACATGAGAACAGGAGAACACGAGAGACAGGAGAACAGGAGGAACAGGAGAACATGAGGAACAGGAGGCAGGAACAGGAACAGGAACATGCCAGGAACATGAGAACCAGGGAACGAGGAACAGCGAGAACATGAGAACAGGAACAGGAGAACAGGAGAACAGGAGAACCACGAGGAGCAGGAACAGGAGAACAGGAGAACATGAGAACAGGAGAACAGGAGAACAGGGAGAACAGGAGAACAGGAGGGCATGAGAACAGGAGGAACATGAGGAACAGGAGAACATGAGGACCAGAGAACAGGAGAACAGGAGAACAGAGGAGAACAGGAGAACAGGAGGAACAGAGGAACAGAGAACGAGAACAGAACATGGGGAACATGAGGAGCAGAGACATGAGGAACAGGAGAACAGGAGAACAGGAGAACATGAGAACCAGGAGAACAGGAGAACATGTGAGAACAGGAGGGCAACTGAACATGAGGAACAGGGAGAACATGAGGACCAGGAGAACAGGAGAACAGGAGAACAGGAGAACATGAGAACAGGAGAACCAGGAGAACAGGAGAGCAGGAGAACATGGAGAACAGGAGAACATGAGAACATGAGAACAAGGGAGAACATGAGAACAGGAGAACAGGAAGAACATGGGATCCAGGAGGAGGAACAGGAGACAGGAGACATGAGGACCAGGAGAACAGGAGAACAGGAGAACATGAGAACAGGAGAACATGAGGAACAGGAGAACAGGAGAACATGAGGAACAGGAGAACAGGAGAGCAGGAGGGCAGGAGAACCAGGAGGCATGAGAACCGGAGAACAGGAGAACACGGAGAACATGAGAACAGAGGGCAGGAGAACATGAGAACAGCAGAGAACAGGAGAACATGAGAACAGGAGAACAGGAGAACATGAGGACCGGGAGAACAGGAGGACCAGGAGAACATGAGGAACAGGATAACATGAGAACAGGAGAACAGGAGAGCATGAGGAACAGGAGAACAGGAGAACATGAGAACATGAGGAACCGAGGAGAACATGAGGAGCAGGAGGAGGCAAGGAGAACATGAGGACCAGGAGGAACAGGAGAACAGGAGAACATGAGAACAGGATAACAAGAGAACAGGAGAACAGGAGAACATGAGGGAACAGGAGAACAGGAGAACATGAGGTGGGGAAACTATGGGAGAGCAGAGAACAGGAGAACAGGAGAACAGGAGAACAGAGACAGGAGAACGAGAGCATGAGAACAGGAGAACATGAGGAACATGAGAACATGAACATGAGGAACAGGAACAGGGAGGACCAGGAGAACAGGAGGGACCAGGAGAACAGGAGAACATGAGAACAGGAGGAACAGGAGAACAGGAGAACATGAGGAGGAACAGGAGGAACAGGGGAACATGAGAACAGGGGAACATGAGAACAGGGGAACAGGAGAACATGAGGACCAGGAGAACAGGGAGAACAGGAGAACAGGAGAACACGAGAACACGAGAACAGGAGAACACGAGAACGAGAACACGAGAACACTTGAGAACACGAGAACATGAGAACAGCAGAACATGAGAACAGCAGAACATGAGAACATGAGAACATGAGGAACAGGAAAACAGGAGAACAGGAGAACATGGGAACAGGAGGAACATGAGAACAGGAGGAACAGGAGAACAGGAGAACATGAGAACAGGAGAGCAGCAGAACATGAGAACATGAGAACAGCAGAACATGAGGACCAGGAGAACATGAGAACACGAACACGAGAACACGAGGAACACGAGAACACGAGAACAGGAGAACAGGAGGCGAGAACACGAGAACACGAGAACAGAGGAACATGAGAACACAAGAACACAGGAACATGAGAACATGAGAGCAGCGAGAACATGAGAACCAGGAGAACCGGGAGAACAGGAGAACAGGAGAACATGAGAACCAGAGAGCAGGAGAACATGAGAACATGAGAACCAGGAGAACACGAGAACAGGGAAACACGAGAACAGGGGAACATGAGAACAGAAGAGCAGGGGAACAGGAGAACATGAGGGACCAGGAGAACAGGAGAACAGGAGGGAACAGGAGAACATGATGAACAGGAGAACAGGAGGAACATGAGAACAGAACAGAACGCGAGGAACAGGAGAGCATGAGGAACGGGAGAACAGGAGAACGGGAGAACGGGAGAACAGGAGAACCAGGAGAACATGAGAACCGGGAGAACAGGGAGAACAGGGGAACATGAGAACAGGAGAACATTAGAACATGAGAACAGGAGAACATGAGAACAGGAGAACAGGAGAACAGGAGAACATGAGAACATGAGAACAGGAGAACAAGAGAACAGGAGAGCAGGAGGGAACGGGAGAACAGGAGAACATGAGAACAGGAGAACATGGAGGAACAGGAGAACAGGAGAACCAGGAGAACAGGAGAACAGGAGAACATGAGAACCAGGAGAACAGGAGAACAGGAGAACATGAGAACAGGAGAACATGAGAACATGAGAACAGGAGAACAGGAGAACATGAGAACAGGAGAACAGGAGATGAGAGAACAGGAGAACAAGGAGAACAGGAGAACAGGAGAACAGGAGAACAGGAGGAACATGAGGGACCAGGAGAACAGGAGAACAGGAGAACATGAGAACAGGAGGCAGAACAACGAGAACAGGAGAACAGGAGAACACGAACACGAGAACACGAGAACATGAGAACAGGAGAACATGAGAACATGAGAACATGAGAAACGAGGCATGAGGCAGGAACACGAGAACAGGAGAACACGGAGACCAGGAGAACATGAGACCAGGAGAACAGGAGAACATGAGAACATGAGAACATGAGGAACAGGAGGACTCAGGAGAACATGAGGAACAAGGAGAACATGAGCATGAGGACCAGGAGAACATGAGAACAGGAGAACATGAGAACAGGAGAACAGGAGAACATGAGAACAGGAGAGCAGGAGATGAGAACAGGAGAACATGAGAACATGGGGAACAGGAGAACAGGAGAGACACCAGGAACATGAGGAACGAGAACAGGAGAACATGAGGAACAGGAGAACAGGAGGTAGAAGAACAGGAGAGAACAGGAGAACAGAAGAACCAGGGAGAACATGAGAACAGGAGAACAGGAGAACATGAGGAACAGGAGAACATGAACATGAGGAACAGGAGAACAGG